>PVKH010004375.1:8050-23547 GCA_004027955.1 Chaetophractus vellerosus
GATAAAAAGTAACTAAATAAATCTTTTTATAAAAAAGAGGATACGATGAGAAACTGTATGCCAACAAACTAGACAAGCTAGATGAAATGGACAAATTTCTTGACATGCACAACTGACATAGATACTACAGTAAATAAAATAACTTAAACCAATCACATTTCAAGACATTGAATCAGTCATCAAAAATCTCCCAAGTATGCATAAGAAAGGTTAAAGAAAAACAAAGTATCCAAAAATATCTCTCTTCTCCATTCCTCCTCTGTTAAAAGCAAGCATTCATTTTGTATGAAGAAACTTACAGAATAGTCATCAGAGGAATAATTTGCTAGTTGCACTGAGTAATTATTGTTCATATACTATAATATTGTTGTTTTACATTTATCTGGTCTACTCCAGCTCTTTTTGGGTTACTATTTGCATGGAATGCCTTTTTCCAACCTTTCACTTTTAAACTGGCTGTGCCTTATGTCTGAGGTGGGCCTCTTGTAGACAGCATATAGATGGCTCATATTTTTTTATTCATTGTATCAGCCTATGTCTTTTTATTGGGGAGTTCAATCCATTAATATTCAGCATTATTAGTGTAAAGGCATTACTTACTTCATCCATTTCGTCCTTCTGTTTTCTTTTGTCATACTGTTCTATTGTCTGTCTTCTTATCCTTTAGTTTACTCTTCCTAATAATATAATTTCTAAACTCTTCTCCAAATCTCTCACCTTTGTTTTTTCCTTTCAGGCTGAAGCACCCCTTTTAGTGACTCTTATAAAACTGATCTTTTGGTAACATATTCTATCAGTTTTTATTTGTCTGTGAAGACTTTGAACTCATATTTGAAGTACAGCTTTGCTGGATACAGAATTCTTGGCTGGCAGGTTTTCTCTTTCAGTACCTTAAATATATCATACCACTTTCTTCTCTCCTCTATGGTTTCTGATGTGAGGTCAGCACTTAAGATTACTGAGTTTCACTTGTACATGATGCTTTGCTTTTGTCTTGCTGCTTTTAGAATCTTCTCTTTATCTCTGATATTTGTCATTCTGAATAGTAGGTGTTTCAGGGTAGGTCTATTCAGATTTATTTTGCTTGGAGTGCATTGTCCTTCTTGTATATTGATATTTATGCCCTTCATAAGGTTTAGGAAGTGTTCAGTCATTATCTTCTCAAATATTCTTTCTGTCCCTTTTCCATTATCGTTTCCTTCGTGGACACCAATAATGTGAAAGTTTGTGAGTTTCACATTGTCACTCAATTCCCTGAGACTCTGTGCCATTTTTCCCATTCTTTTCTCTTTCTGTTCTCCTGTTTTTTTTTGCAATTCAGCTATTCTGCCTTTGAAGTCACTAATTCTGTCTTCACGCAATTCAAATCTGCTCCTATGTGCCTCTAATGTATTTTTAATATCATCCACCCTGTGTTTCATTGCCATTAGGTCTCTTACTTTCCTTTGCAGGCGTTCAAATTGTTCTTTATGCTCTCCTAGTGTCTTCGTAAAATCCTTTACTTCTTTAATTATATTTTCTATAAATTCTTTGAAGTGATATAGGAGAGTTGTGTGATTATCACGGATTAATTGTCTTAAAGCCTGTATCTCTTCAAGATATTTGGTTTGTTCTTTTGGCTAGGCCATCTCTTCCTGTTTCCTAGTATAGCTTGTGATTTTTGCTGATGTCTAAGCATCTGAATATGCTTGAAAATTTACTCTGGTGGCCAATTTCTCTATCTTGTCTATTGTTGTTGTTGTTTTTTTTCCCAGCTTTTCTTTGATATTTGGTTCAACTACATTCAGTCTTTAAAATTGCCCAGCTTAAGTGTTCAAAATTGGACTAGGGACTCACTAGTTGGACACAGATTTTCTCCCAGGGGTTGGATACAGAGAATGTGAACAGTTTTTGTCTGTGCAATTTGCAGTCTGGCCAGCAAATTGTGCTAGTTAGCACACCTTTCCACTGAGGTATTTCAGTCTTTGCTTTCTTGTTTTCCTGTGTTGAATCTCCACATCAGATATTCAAAGCAGGCTCTGCTGCCCAAATTCACTGAAGAAAAGCACCCCAACCTCCCCTCCCTTTTCCCTTGAAACAGCTGACAGGAAGGAAAATGTCTGTTCCCCTCCATTGGTTGCAGTGAGCCAGGGGTTTTATCCCAGCTTAATATCTTGGGGGTGAGGGAGGGGAGCCCTTCCTGGCTACCATGGAGGCTTGGTAACTCACATTTGTCATTTCAGCTTCTTCATCTCTCTGTCCCTCACCCTCCTGGGAGGTATGTAGCACAGTCCTGGTCTGCCTGCCCCCAAAGCAGGTCCATTGAACAGTTTTTGCCTCTTTCTCCATTGTTTTTGTGAGAGCATTCAGCTCTGCCTGTTAGTCTGCCACCATCTTCCCATCTGGATCAATAATGATTTAACATGACTGCTGTTGAAAAAGATTTTGAATTTTTCTGCCTCATAATATTATGACTTGGCATATTGTTATTTGCTATAATTCATTCCAGTAAGATGTCAAGAATTCCCAAATAGGAATTTGATTGCCCAGAAAGAATTTTGACCTAAATGGACATTAAATAACTAAACCAATAATTTATTTCATTCTTAGAGATTATTATGTCCAATAATTAGAGATGTAATAAAAAATTAGAATTATGTTATAATTAATTTTTATTACATTAGAATTATTTACATTTATAAATATTTGTTGTTATACTATCTCTTTCTTATAATTGATTATATTAAATCTAACCTGACCTTGTATTCTCTTTTAAAATTTGTAATTTCTTTCAATCTATTTTTCTATTTATTTTACAATTTTACAATAAAGGTCCTTTTAACACATAAAAAAATCCATTGATTATACAATTGGACAGATCATATGGTATGTGAATATATTTCAATAAAACTTCTGAGTAAACATATAAATAATTGTGCCAGAATAGCCAGAAATAGCAGCTGTGTACAGCAGGAGAAACAGAGATTGAGAGGGAAGAAATTTCCTTGTTTGTTGGTTGGTTGGTTTTTTTGTTTATTATTATTATTACTGGAATAAGGAAAATGCTTTAATAATGATTGAAGTGATGAACACACAAATATACGATTATACTAAATATCATTGATTGTACACTCTGGATAAGTTGTATGCGTTATTAATATGTATCAATAAAATTGATTTATTTAAAAAATAGGCTGGGTTGGGGGAAAATTACACCAAATGTAAGATATGGTCTATAGTTAGTAGTAATATTCTGACGATACTCTTGCATAGTTTGTAACAAATATCACAATGCAAGATGTTGGTGGAAGGGTGATGTATTGGACCCCTGTATCATGTTATTCATCTTTTTTTGTAAGTTCACAACTTTTAATATACACTCATGGTTTATGTATGTTCATGTGTGAATGATATACTTCAATAAAAATATATTTTTTTAAAATGTCCCAACAAAGAAAAGTCCAGGACCAGAAGTCTTCATAGGTGAATTCTACCAGGCATTTTGAAAAGAATTAACACCAATCCTGTTATACTTTTCCAAAAAATTGAAGAGGAGGGAAAATTACCCAACACATTTTATGAAGCCATAATCACCCTAATGCCACTGCCAGATAAAGATACTAAAAGAAAAGAAAATTACAGACCAATCTCTCTAATGAACATAGCTGCAAAAGTTCTCAACAATATATTTGCAAATAGAATCCAACAGCATATAAAAAAAACTATACACCATGACCAAGTGTGATTTATTCCTGGTATGCAAGGTTGGTTCAACATAAGAAAAGCAATTAGTGTAATACACCATATTAAGAAATTGAAGGGAAAAAACCACATGGGCAACTCAATTGATGCAGAAAAGGCATTTAAAAATCAGCATTGTTTCTGGATAAAAACACTTTGAAAGATAGAAATAGAAGGATAATTCCTCAATATGACAAAGGGCATATATATGAAAGCACAGCCAACATCTTTCTCAATGGGGAAAAGATCAGGAACAAGACAAGGATGACCACTGTCAACACTGTTATTCATCATTGTGTTAGAGGTACTAGCTAGAACAATTAGACAAGGGGGAAAAAGGCATCCAAATAAGAAAAGAGGAAGTAAATTCTCACTATTTGCAGATGACATGATTTTATATTTAGAAAATTCTGAAATATTCTACAACAAAATCATCTGAACTAACAAATGACTGCAACAAAGGGGCAGGATAGAAGATCAACACACAAAAATCAATGTTTCTGACCACTAGTATTGAGCATTCTGAAAAGGAAATCAGGGAAACATTTCCATTTACAATAGCAACAAAAATACTCAAATACCGAGGAATTAATTTAACCAAGGAAGAGCAGGACCTATATGCAGAAAACTACAAAACAATGCTAAAAGAAATCATGGAAAAATATTCTATGATCATGGACTGGAAGACTAAATATCATGAAGATGTCATCCCTACCCAAACTGATTTATGGATTCAATGCATTACCCATCAAAATTCTAATAGCTTAGTTTACCGAAATAAAAAAGGCAATTAGCAAATTCATTTGGAAGGGAAAGTGCACCCAAATAGCCAAAAGCATTCTGAAAAAGAAGAGCAACATGCAAGGAATCTCACTGCCTGACCTTGAAACATATTACAAAGCTACACTGGTCAAAACAGCATAGTACTGGCATAAAGATAGACACATCAATCAGTGGAGTACAATTCAGAGTCCAGAAATAAAATCTCACCAACTTGTTTTGGACAAACCAACCAAGTGTATGTTAAAGTGACAAAACAGTATCTTCAATAAATGGTGCTGGGAGAACTGGATATCCATAACCAAAAGAATGAAAGAGGACCCCTATATCACTCCCTAAACAAGAAGCAACTCAAAATGCATCAAAGACCTAAATATAAAAGCCAGGACCATAATATAGCTAGAAGAAAATGTAAGGAAACATCTTAAAGATCTTGTGGTAGGTGGTGGTTTCTTGGACTTTCCAGCAAAGCATGAGCAACAAAAGAAAAATAGATAAATGGGTCCTCCTCAAAATTAAACACTTTTACCCCTCAAAGGACTTTGTTAACAGGAGGAAAAGGCAATAGACTCAATGGGAAAAATATTTGGTAATTCATGTCTGATAAGGGTTTAATATCCATGATATATAAAGAGATAAATAAAAAGACAAACGCCCCGATTGAAAAATGGGCAAAAGACTTTAATAGGCATTTCTCCAAAGAAGAAGTACAAATGGTGAGAAAGCACATGAAAAACTGTTCAACATCACTAGTGATTAGGGAAATGCAAATCAAAGCTACAATGAGATATCATTTCACACCTATTAGAATGGCCACTATTAAAAAGACAGAGAATTACAAGTGTTGGAGAAGAATAGGAACACTTATTCACTATTGGTGGGAATGTAAAATGGTATAGCCACTGTGGAGGACTGTTTGGCAGTTCCTAAGAAAACTGAATATAGATTTGCCATGTGACCTGTCAATAGCATTACTGGGTATATACCCAGAAGAACCGAGAGCAGTGACGTGAACAGGCATCTGCACACCCATGTTCATAACTATGTTATACATGATTGTCAAAAGTTAGAAACAACCCAGATATCCATCAACCGATGACTGGATAAACGAACGGTGGTGCATTCACATGATGGAATATTATGCAGCTGTAAGAAGAAATGAATTCATAAAGCATATGACAACACGGATGAACTTGGAGGACATTATATTGAGAGAAGTGAGCCAGACACAAAAGGACAAATAAGGTAAGATTGTGCTATTATGAACTAGATACATTGTGTTATATTATGGATCTAATAACTTGAATATGGGTCATCAGAAAATAAAATGAGATTAGAAAATGGAAGCTGAGGGTTAATTGTGCAGAATTGATAAAAAGGACATGTGTTAACTTTTCAAATGAATAGAAAAGGTGAAAGCACAACATATTGTTTGTAACTGGCTGTGCTATTATATGGATATGACAGTGGTTGAAAGTGAAAGTCTAAGGCCAAGTAAATTACTAAAAGGAAAGCTAAAAAATGTAACATGGAACTGTATAGCATAGTAAAACCTCATGTGAAATATGAATATAGGTAATATTGCATATATAAGATTGGTTTTTTTGAAACTGAACAGATGTATGTTAATGTTACAAGATGTTAATATCAGAGAAAAATTATGCTAACTTAAGACACAAAGTACTACATATTGTATGATTCCAGTTATATAATATGTAAATATAAATCAATTTATAAAGATGGAATTACATTAGCGGTTATGTAGAGCTGGTGAAGGATAGAGGGTTTGAGAGAAGACTGCTAAGTTACGGTGTGGAGTTTTTCTTTTTGGAATAATGCAGTTGTTCTAAAATTTTTTGTGGTGATGAATGGATAACATTGTGATTATACTAAAAGCCATTGATTATATAGTTTGGATAGATTGTGTGGTATGTGTATATATCTCAGTAAAACTGCTGAAAAAATAAATAAATAAGCAAGAATAGCCATAAATAGCAGCTATGTACAGCAGGGGAAGCATAGAGAGATTGAGAAGTGATGAATTTTGGGGAGTTGTTTGTTTTTTGTTTATCATTATTATTATTATTATTGAAATAATGAAAAAGTTCTAATAATGATTTAAGTGATGAATGCACAACTACGTGATTAAGCCAAATACCATTGATTGTACACTTTGAATGGATTGTATGCTTCATTAATATGCATCAATAAAACTGATTTGCTAAAAAAAAAGAAACAAGTAAAGCAGTGTCAATTGGGTAAAAAAATATAAGATATTAATGGATGAATCATGACCAATTTAAAAATAAAAAAGTGGTTTTAAAACTTAAACCCTTTCAAGAAGTAAATTTAACAGTGAGATAAGAGGGAAATTGGCATTTTGGAGCAGGAGGCATTTTTAAGTGATGACCTAGTACAACTTCATTTTAATTGATATATCTTATACATAAATACAAAAACGTTAGATAGAGAATACATTGGGTTTAAAATGGGTTGTCTAACAAACCCTTTTAAAGCAGATTAATTATTACCACAGCAAAAGCTTTCATTGAATGGCAAATTCATCTGTCAATAACACTAGGCCCGTGAATAGTAGAATTATGGGGGTTGTTCTTGTTGCTACTTTTTTTAATTTATTTTACTTAAAATAGTAAGTTATATAGTTTATGGGTGAAAGTATCTCTTTTTCATATTTTCATTTGTCAAAATATTTATTTAGAAAAGCTGTAACGGGTTTCACTAACATATATAGCTTAACTGCATGCCTTAAAATAAAATGTTTTGTGCAAAAATATGAGAAATCATATTTCTCATACCAAAGATTGCCAAAAGACAATCTAGTTCAAGAGCAAGTGAAATTCATAATAAAAAATATAAAGTGTCCATCTAGTCTGAAAATAAATCTGTTGACTTTGTAATATTTTTAAGTCCATCTACTTTTAATTTTGTATGCATTTTGGATTTGTTTGTTTTTTATTTGTTTTTGCTTCCCCCCCCCCTTAAAATTTAACAGAAAATCCCTAACCACATATAAGATCTTATAAAACAGAAAATCGCCATGATAGTAGTTAATAAAATAAACTAGCTATCTGGCAATGTTATTTAAGATATCCTTGGCTATTTGATATGTCATGCTAATAATACTGATTTTAGCCACATTTGGCAAGTTTAGAAACTCATATTATGAAATGTAATAATAAATTAAAAATCTACACTGTTCTCATATAACAATGTACATGATTCAAAATAAATAATTTGCACTTCTTAGATATAAATGATTATTACTGTTGAATTCTGCCTTTAACCATAAACAACTTACCTATAATATGGTCCATACTGAACACTGATTATCTTAATTCTGTGCATATACAGAAAAATCTAGTCATAGGCAGATTAGGCACCCATCTATTGTCTGCTTTGAAAAGAATGCATGGCTACAATTATGCCTCCACTTTAATATTTTGGAGCTATTAACCTGCACTTCCAAGACTTTGCCAACTTAAAATTCCAAAAACACCAGAAGTTTTAGTTCAATGAGGCATTATTAGCAACTAACAAGTGTGAAGTCAATTGTTTTATGGGATTCAATGCATTAGGCACTTTGCATAATGCAGCACAACACCCACATGGTAGGCACTTGGGATTATACTCAGGTGTGGTAAATTGTGCAAAATATTCTCTGTGAATGAGACACAGATTCATGTCTGTATATATCACAGGGGAGATTTGAAAAAACTGTGTGAAACCACCAGGACTTTGTCCAGCTAAATCTGATAAGGCTATTTAGAGTTAGTAGGGTGATGATGAATAAGATGTGCAGTTGAAGATGCCACAAGGGGTAAAATAAGATACAAAAGCATTGGTTATTTCATTATTAATTGTCTGGTCACAAATTCTGTACACAATGTTGGGGATATAAACAATATAAGAAAAAGCAAGACAGGAACTACTATTTACTCAAGGTCTTTATATGTTAGAAAACTTGCTAAATACATATACAGTGTTTAATTTCATTTGAAAACTAAATGGGAGACAAAGGTTCAAAGGCACATAGCTGTCACTGAATAAGAACTTAATTTATTAGTTAATTTGAACTGCTATAAATAATCTCTAGGCACTGGCAAAATACTGGCCAAATTGATCATTATAGTCATTTAGGTGAATTTGAGGGGGAAAAATCCTATTATTTTGTTCCAGGCACTAATTCCACTGATAAAAAGAAAGAACATTTAAAAATAACTCTTTTGTCTTAGATGAGAAGCAATTTCAAAAACATTTTACATTCAGACAGATGAAAATGCCACCAAGTAACTTGAATAGTTGTGCCAAAATGCAAACTAAATGATCGTTCGAGATTATAAATTACTTCTCTCATAAAGATCAACATTCTAGTTTCTTCTCTCAAGGTTTTTGGGTGTATACAAAAATATGGGGGAAGTGAGAAGGCTGTTTTGTTTTGATTTTGTTGTTGTTGTTTTACCAGAGTCATGTAGTCCTAAAACTTAAATCCTTTAGGTCTGCCCATTTATATAAAAATAACCCAGTCAGAGTTAAATATTTCATGCATTTTAATAAGATTAACAAATAGAATTAGAATCCTACAGATTTTAAGTATATGTGCAAATATATATATATACTCTTTATCTTTCAACTGCTAATAAATATTTTTGTATACCAATTTACACACTATTCCTATCTGATGGCCCACATCATGGCTTGCATTGTGAGGAGTTAATAAGCATGTTGGTTTTCCCCAATGAAACTTTTGTATCCAATAAAACGATTGAGAAGAGGAATAAATAACCTCACGGGCTGGAACAAATATTCTTCCTGTGGTGATTTTTTTTTCATTTGAATGGACACTTTGGATCCAGCTTATAGATTGACCCACTCTCTTTCCTTTCCTAGCTACATACTTTTGTAATTGCAATTTGAGCCCAGCAAAAGAAAAAGGAAAGTGTCAGAAATGTCCCAAATAATAGACTTTGAGGAAACAACTCTGGGATGGTTAATAGCAGAGACATTCTGAAATTTGGCCCCAAGTTTAGGAAGTGATTCAGTAAAGAGTAACCCAAACCCAGAATGAATGAAGGTGGGTGATTGGCATTTGCAAAATAGTTTATTGTTGCTGTAACTCAGAAAGTTTAGAATGGGGTTTGAGATTCCCTGAGAAGAGAGGAAGTAAGTAAAACAACAACAACACTTGAGTGGACTAATCAATAATGATCTAACTAATACAATCAGTAGGTTAAAATGTTCAGTAAAATGTAATGGGGGTTGAAAATAGGCAGCCTTAACTTTGATTACCATTATTACAGCTATAGACCTATCCATTCACATTGGGGATGTAAATGAACAATATGATGGTAAGAATTAATCAACTGAAATGTTTCCAAATTAAAATATTTTCTTAAATAAAGTAAAATGAAACTGCTATTCCTAGTCTCAGAGCATTTGTGTATTGATGGTAATGTACTCTCATGTGTATTTTGTGGGGTGGGGGAGGGAGAAGGAAGAAAGGAGCAAGTGTGGTTGTATAAATGGACTCATCTCTCCAGTTTTCTTAATGAGTAAAATTTGATTATGCTAAGTATGATCAGAGGATATGAATGGAGCCATTTAAAAAAATCACATCTAAAGCACCAAAATAAGAGGCCTGGTGCATTATCAATTGTCCATTTTCCACTGAGGTATGTGATACTGACACATCCTAAAGATAAGCCACCACACTCAAGAGACTGATGATCTAACCCAAAAGAATAAATTTAAAAAAATCAATGATGAGGAAGTTCCAAAAATTGCCTCTAAGGCTGATTTCAGGCAGAACTTAATCTGCCTGGTTGAGGGAAAGTTATTAAATCTATTAAAATTTGTGAAATTGTTTCTTTTTTCTCTTTTGTACTGAGTTGAAAATCACACCTGTAGCTAAGAAGGGTTATTTCTGAGCAGAATATTTCTGTTCTATTGTTCTGCAGCCTGAATACTTAAAAACAATCACCACCCCCCCCCCCGCCCCAGGAAAAAATAGAATATTTCACTACTCAGTTCAAGCCAATTTCCTTCTACATTTTTCTGAAAGTATGACTCAATAAATATTTATTTGGTAATAATTCTCAAGAACCCCATAGTAAAAGACTAATCACCGCTAAATTCAGTCTCCCATAACTGATTAATGAGAGATTGGACAGAGCTAGGGCAAAAACAGAAGAATGACCCAGCTGCATGTAATAGATTTTACTTTGAAAGAAGTAAAATCTATTGCTGCTATTCCTAGAAAAGTTGATTTTAAATAAATTTGCTTGGAAAAAGCCAGGGATTTTACCTTTTTATAAATAAGCTTTCTAAATTAATTCATTTATTTTCTACTAGAATCATTTTGTTGAACAGTTTGAATTTAAGCTCCAAGGAGTGATGAGTCACAAGCCAATAGCATATTTAAAAGATGATAGATAAAAAAGTATTTAAACTCATGGAAGAGTTTTTAAGTAAGTCAGAAATGCTTCAGTGTTGATCCAATTTTATATTTCTTTAAAGTACAAATTTAGTTTTCTGTTTTCATATATGTTGCTAGTTGAATAAGCAGTGTTTTGACACACACTTAATTAAATTTACAATAGTTGTCCATCATATTCACAATTAGAAAATCAAATATGGCAATTTACCAGAAGTTCAATGATTCAGTATGGCAAGTTTTATGTGCATTCTGCTGATTTTAGGTGAACCATTATAAATAAAAACTAATAAACACAAACTGACCTCCTAATAATTCTAGAGACCTAATTAATTTAGTTCACTATCTATAGGTGTTCATTAATTTCTTGCATCAATGTTATTAACAAACTAGAGGGTATGACTGGCACTACTTAACTCCAACATTTAAGCAGCTATTAGGATTCTGAGTGCATGAAGAATTAAGTTAAATAAGCTATGTTTCTTGGCTCTTAAAGAATGATGTCTATCATATGAGATGGTAGCATACATTGATGATTATAAATAGATCCTGATATGTGCTGTTATAGAGAGTATGCCCTCAAAATCTTTCTAAAGACAAAAAGGGAATGAATGAAGACTACTGGTTTCACTGAAAACCTCCTAAGGTGGTGATACTTGACATAGGCTCAGAAGGAATGCTGCTTATATGCATTGTTCTAGTCAGGGTCCTCTCGGGAAAAGGAATCAACAGGAGATATCTGTTAAAAATATAAGATTTTATAAGAGGCTCTCACGTGACCGTGGTGATACACAAGTCCAGGTTCCGCAGGCAGGCTGCAAGCCAGGGGCTCCGATGAAAGACTGATGAAGGATCCTTGATGAGTTTCTGGGAGAAGTTGCTGTCAAACGAGGAGCTGGGAAATTCTCTCTGAATGCTGAAATCAGTTCCCTTTTATGGCAGTCAACTGAATGGATAAAAGTGTCATCCATTCTTGATCCAATTTCCCTGATTGATGCAGATATAATCAGCCATCCATGCAGTAAACTCACTGGTGATCGAAGTCCATAAATGCTCTTGTATTACAATTAGCTCAGTGCTTGCTGGAACTAATACCTAGACACAATTACCTGACCGAGTTGACACATTAGTCTAACCATCACATGCACCATCTACCTCTAAAACTTTGTTCTCATTCTACCCCCTCCAGGCCAAAGAATACATTTTATTCGCTTCCTTTAACATGGTTTCTCAGAATCTCCATACTGACCAATACTGACCACAGACCACACTTGATACTTTTATAGCACATTTTCCATTATATTGTATTTGGAGTTTTGATGTCAATCTGCCTCATCAACCTAACTTCCCTGAAGACTATGGAAAAGAGCTTTAATTCATTTCTGGTATGCAATGGTATATCATATCAGGTCTGAGCTAATGTTAGAAGGATGAATTAATTAATAGATCTTATTTCACCAGAAGAGAAATTGAGTAAAGGTAATTCCTGAAAGCTGAAATAGCACCTATAAATGGTAAGAAATAACATAGCAGGAATAATTTTGTCACTCTAGGACTTGGGAGAGTAGAAAACTTGCTTTACTAGAATAAAAGATCATCAAAGTAGGGATATAGGTCTGTTTTTGGTTTGTTTATTTCTGTTTTTCTTTTTGATGTTCCATTATGATCAAAGTAAGGATATAGTCTGTATTTTTTTCTCTTTTCATGTTCCAGGAGGACCTAGAATAATGTTAAAAGTCATCTCAATTAGACAATTTAGAGATGAAATTGAAGCTCCGCACTCTTGACCTACAAAACTTATGCTCTTTCTAAACTACCAAATTATTAATCTAAATAAACTAAAAATTATTTGATTATTTTCACATGAAGCTGCTCATACATTGACTTTCCAATATCAATATTCAAAAATAGACATTATAGCAAATGTGATCCTTAAAAATTTACTTCAACCGAACAGTTGTATATTGAGGACCTATCATATGCAAAATAATTTATAAGCAATAACGGAACATACAAAAGTGAGCAAAATAGAATCTCTTCTTCTCAGTTGATCATGGTCTACTTTGTAATTTAGAGAAAATCCTAATGGTAATGTAGAGAGAGGTATAAGTTATGAAAGAGATAGGAAAGCAAGCTATGGAAGCACAGGACACAACCATGTGTGAAAGGATTAAGAAAAAGTTTGGAGATAAGATCTTATTTTAATTGTCTGCTTCCTTGAAAAATAAATAAGTAAATAAAATCCATATACTCTAAGGTTAGCACTTTACACTTAGGGAGAGAGAGTTAGGCATAGATAAATTTGCAGCTCAACCTAATTTTATCTGAGGTTCTACATCAAATTGTTAATTACCTGACATAATTTATTCTTGTCCTAGGAACACAAAAATTAGAGATATTTCATGGAAAGACAAAACAAGATTGACAAAATCTTGCCTAAAAGTTGTAACTTCCCTGGCCTTTGTGAGTTTTCTCCCTCCAACGAAAATTTCATAAGGTAATGGTTTTATTATTTTTAAAAGAAAGCTGTTAGTTCCTTTAAAGATTACAAGACTTCAAAATCTGAGACATGGCATAGATATTTCAGGCTGGCTAACATAAATACAAATGCACAAGTGTGCAAAGAAAATATTAGCAAACTAGGTGATTCTGAGTTTTGACCTTGTGATTATCGTGACAGTGTGGAACGAGGAAAAAGACTAGAAAGGTAAACTGAGCAAGGCAAGGGTCTTTAAAAGCACATGATATGTAGGATTTTTGTTAAACAAGTAATGGGGTGTTATGGAAATGTGTCAGTCTGTCCTCAGTATGAAGGATCAATTGGAGAGCCTGAATAATGGAAACATAGGTACACAGCATGATGTGGTATTTGTTTGCTTGTTTGTTTGTTTGTTTTCTTATTTAATTTTATTAGGGAAGTTGGGGAATTACAGAAAAACCATGCATTAAATACAGGTTCCCATATCTCACCCTATTATTAACACCTTGCATTGGTGTGGTACATTTGTTACAACTGATGAAAGCACATTTTTATAATTGCCCTATTAACTATAGTCCACAATTTAACTCAGCGTTCACTGTTTGTGTTGTTTACTTCTGTGGATTTAAATATATAGATATATTTATTCTAGTAACACATATATAACCTAAAATTCCCCCCTTTCACCACACTCACTTATATAATTCAGTGGTATCCTGCATAATGTTTTAGCAAGAAATTACTGCCCAAACAAGAGCAACATAAATGAAGGTGTGAGTATGATAGCTACTCTGGGTAGTTCTTTTGGACATACAAGCATGATATTCACAGGAGCACTGAAGAATAGAAGGGAGTATATATTGGTTTCTCCATTATGCCTAGTAAACATCAGAGGGACAATATTATCCTAGAAAAAATATCAGGACCATAATCTATGGTCAGAACTATGATCAAAACATCTCAAGGGTTTATGCAATAATCAGCTGAAGTTGAACAAATCTAATTGAAATAACTAAGCCACAATGCAGTCATTTCCAATCAAAATCTTAAACACAATGGGAATCTGAAGAATTTTCTTTCTA
The DNA here is from genome assembly GCA_004027955.1 of Chaetophractus vellerosus. NCBI lineage: Eukaryota > Metazoa > Chordata > Mammalia > Cingulata > Chlamyphoridae > Chaetophractus > Chaetophractus vellerosus. The sequence goes on from PVKH010004375.1 coordinate 22,563, forward strand.
AAATTCAGCAAAATATTATAGATAGGAATAGTAAAACTAATTTGACAATAATCCACCCTGTATCATAAAAAAAGTCTTAGTAGTGGAATAGGTAAAGATGCAAAGATGGAATAGGCTAAGCTGACTGATCAAACTCATATCTATATATCACATATATTCTTTTGCTTGCTATTTATTTTGCTTATGTAATGTATAGAAATTTTTGAGTAATTAATTGTTCTGTTGTTTGTAAATTTTCATGTATACAGAATCATTACTTATAACCTTTATATTTCTTCTTTTGCTTCATAAATTGAAAACAGCTATCAAACTGGGATGAAAATAGTTATTTACAGCTATTTTTCTTCTAGTCCTTTTTAAAATTTATATATTTACCCTTTCTAACTCAGCTATAAACTATTTTGCAGTATGCTGTGAGATAGAATTCCAAAAGATTATTTTCAAACTCTTTAGCTTTTGTCCCCAAATCATTTATTCAATAGTCTATATTTTCCCCATTGATTTCAAATGCTATGTTTGCTATGTAATAACTATATAAGCACTACACAAATAATTTCAACTGATAAAAAAGAACATTTGTACAATCTATTTTAAATAGACAACACATTTACAAGAACAGAAATATAAAGTGCTATCAATTGTAGGCTCTAACAAATTTCCAAATTGTGTTTATAGCCATTGAAATGCTTTGAATATTTATTTTTGGATTTTTGTTTGTTTGTTTTTAATTGGAGAAAGAGGAAGGAATTTGACCTGGGAAGGAGAAGACAAGTAAAAAGGAATGGCTATTGTGATGGCTAGGCTAATGTGTCAACTCGGCCAGGTAATTGTGCCCAGCTGTTGGGTCCAGCAAGCCTGGGGCTAATTGCATCTGCATCAATCAGCAAGATTGGATGAAGAATGGATGACGCTGTTATCCATTCAGTTGGCTGCTTATAAAAGGGAACTGATTTCAACATTCGGAGAGAATTTCCCAGCTCGTCCT
>PVKH010004376.1:0-23452 GCA_004027955.1 Chaetophractus vellerosus
TTACTCAGTCCCACTAGACATATTTTGAGTCCTCAATAGTCACATATGGCTTGTGGCTACCATATCGGCCAGCAGAGATTAGAATTTCTTTTTATTGTTGCAGAGTTTTATTATATAGCACTACTCTAGAGCTTCCTTATATTGCCAGCCTATTCTATCCTGAAATGGGAAAATGAGGAAGAGGTGGCAAGAATTAATCTTCCTGAAACCCTCAAAAAAAAAATAGGACAAATTATCATGGCGAGGCAGTTTTAAGAAGATATATAAGGTCAGTAGTAGAACCAGTAACTTTTACCGTAATTTTGACACAGACATCTAATGCTGAAACTCAGTGTATTAAAACACAAACTCTTACCAGCATAGTATTCAATAGTTAGCAATATTTAATGCACAAATGACTGAATAGCACCAAAAAAAAAAAAAACCCACACACATACACACACACACACCCCAAAACACCGAAAATGTAGTTTCTCAGTGAATGCAATTTATTTTCCTTAACTAAGGATTACTGAAGAAGGCAGTGACCTTAATATTTTCCTTCTCTCTATTGGCTCTTATTAGTGAATGAGACAAAACCTGTGAAACTGTTTTATTTTTTTAAGTTCAATTATTTGTCAAGAAAGCATTATAAAATAGTTCAATTCTTCTAGACAAATAGACAAATCTTCTAGATAAATATAAGTTAAGGAATGAATACACTTGACTCTAAAGCTGGTAAGAATCAAAAAGCAATCTAAAAGAGCAATGTAAGAAAGAGAGCATGTATGCAACTGCCTTGTTTTAATTTAAACTATACTTGAGGGATTCCAATTATTAGTTTAAATTAATCACACTGCACAATTTGAATACAATAAAGAAGAATGTAAACATGTGTTACTGAGAATGATGATTCAAATAATGAATATTCTGTAGTCATCTCTGGATACCTAAGAAATCACACATGATGTTAATTTGGCAAATGTCTGGGGCTTTAAGTCTAATGTTTCATAATGACAGTTTCTTTCAAAATTGGTAATGATTACTTTAAGCATTTTTCTTGGCAAAGATTTACATGTTCTGGCCACCAGCACTTTCTGTTAGCCAGCTTATTTTATATTTTTCTCTTATAGTTTGCAACTTAGTGGCCTTTTTCATCATTTAATTATTACTTAAAAAATAGGAATAGGAGTTACTTTGCTATTATTTGCTCTTACTGTCATTGATAATACATTAAATTGCAGATTGAAGTTTCTAAAAATGATCAGCAGCTTCTCTTTAATAACTATGTGCCCTTTAGAATTAAGTCATATAGGGAAAATGAGTGGTATTTCAATCAGGTCACTTGTGTTTATAAACAGTTGTGCGCCTTTAAAACAAACTTTCTATTTCTACTTTCTAGAAAACCTGTGTATGACACATTTTTCTTAAAATCTTTGGGTTTCACCTTGAAGGTAGATCAGTAAGGACTTCAGAATTTCCCTCTAATGCTATTATAACCTACAGATAAAGGTATATGGGGGAGTTTCTGATACCACCAAAGCAGAAAGGGAGGCAGATAACAGCATTTTTATAAAGGGAAAAGCACAGTTCATTGCACGAATTGAGTTTTTCTACCATCGAAAGAATATACTGACCACAAGGGGATTTAAACCAAATGTCCAAAGGAGTCTCAAAATGTCGAACCTGATACTTAAACCATGAGCCATTCTCTTGTGTTTATCCAATGTGATTCTTACACTGACCTCTGCATATTAGAAGGACCCTATGCCCTTGTGGAAGCCTTTCCTCATGCTTCCATTATTAAATGAGTTTGTTTAGCTCTGACTTCAATTGTGATAGTAAATAGTATTTCCTGTCTTAAACAGTGAGGATGAACTCCGCGTGGACGTAGTCAGTACACTTCATGTCTCCTGTGATTTTCCGGTTTAGAAAGGGAGTGCGAATATTACAAGAACTTACAAATGTGTTGGACATAACATTTTAAAACTATCTCTTGCTCATCGTTTTAATAGCACACATTTTATTTTGCTGGTGCTCTTTGATGTAAGTAAATTCTCTGGAGTCTATTTCATAGGATTTTTCATTTGTTTTCTCTTTAAAAATCATTTCTTCTAGGAGAAATCCTCAAACACGTGAAAAATTTGTATTCAATTCAAGCTCCGAGCTTTGTGTGGAACAACACTTAAGAGGCCACTCGGAAGCGTCAGCGCCTGAAAATGCTGTGGTCTGCTTGCTTAAATAGATTGACTGCATGGAGCATGTTACACCTGTGCTCTGCCGTCTGCACTGATTGCCTTTTAGCTTCTGAGTGCAATTCAAGGTGATCATTTTAATCTCTAAGGCCCTGTATGGCTTGGGACCCTGTTATCTGATAAATTGCCTCTTTCCCTGGGCATGGCAATTAATATCAGCCAGAGTGCTGCTACTAACCAGTGCCTGTTTTTAAACTGAGGAACTGAAGGCAAGAGAGAGGGTGTGTGTGTAGGAGATGTACAGAGGAGTTGTAGGACCCATATCACCAGCATTTCTTATCACTTTTCAGGTGAACAAGCATAAAATATATTGACTTTGGGGGCAAAACTTCTACTTGGCAGACTAATCTTTTTGGTAATCCTGTTTTTAAAATTTTTGAGGGCCTTACTTCTAATTTTCCTTTTAAAATAAAGGGGGGGTTAACATTTTGCTTTGAGAATATACATAAGCCTTCAGTGGATAGATGAAACTTTTTTTCCCCCCTTAGGGAGAAGTTTTTATTTATAAAATAAAAATAAAATGTGACAATAATGAAGAGTCACTGCTCTGCCACTCACTATGTGGTTTTAGGGAAATCACTTAACTATGCCACACTTGCTTTTCCTTCTACAAAAAACAGAGATGAAGCTAAATTAGCTTTAATGTATCCTGAAATTCTAACATTCCCTAGGCATTCAAGAAATAAAAGTATTTTTTAAAACTTAGCACATATATATTCTATGGAAGAAAAAGAAAATGTAAAATTATTTAAATCTTTTCATAATGAGATTTAAAGCTCAAAAATAAAACAGAGGTGGCATATCTTGGAATTTCAGTCACTTCAATTACATTTAGAATAAGTATTATTAGGAACTCTTCCTGGTTCAGGATTCTATTGCTGCTATAGTCAGATTAGGCATGATTCTATGATTTGTATAATCTTTTTTTGTTGTTGTATATTCTTAATTTTTTAAAAATATTTATTTATTTTATTACATATCTCCCCTCCCCCCCGCTGCGGCGACATGCCAAGACTGGTCACTGCGCAGGCGCGGCTTTCCCCGCTTGTGGGCGGCTTCTGCTTCCATTCACGGCCGGCTTTCAGTTTGCGGGTGGCTGGCTGCGCTCCATTCGCGGGCGACCTGCCCTGCCCGTGGCGGCTTTTGCCTGTCTGTGGCAGTTTTTTGCCCCGCCCACGGCGGCTCTGGCCCGCCCATGGCGGCTTGCCATTCTCAAGGTGGTCTGCCCGCTAGGAGAGGTCCCCGGGAACCGAACCCCGCTAGGAGAGGTCCCTGGGAACCGAACCCGGGGCCTCCCATGTGGTATGCCGACACCCTATCCACTGGGCTATCCAGCCGGCCCCTATTCTTAATTTTTAAATGGTTCTTGGCATATAGTGAAGTAAGGCTTGGAGCTACCAAAGAATCTGCAAACCAACCAATTATAATTTACATTGTTTTACATTTGAAAACGTTCTGGAGTCCAAAGTACTCATGAGCATCCGTAGCTTATCTTCATACAAAAATGACAACGCTAATCCACCATCAGCAGAATAAGAACTTTGAACTAGTCTCCAACTAATTATAAAAGCTGATGCATCCCATTTTATTTTTTCCTCCATGAAACTAACAAAAATCTTTTGCAAATTGGATAGGGACAGAGTAAAGTTAACTGGACCTCTGAAAAACTCCACCTAAGCAAAGCTGCCATACTCAAACATATACTAATTATCCCACCATTTAGATGTCACCCAAGCAAAAACTCTAAATTCTTAGTCTGGGTCTCTCATAATTTAATCTAAATCTGTGAGAAAGGGAAAAGAATGGATGAAACTTTTTAACGTAAAGGTCCCTGAATGACTCTGGTTGGGTTCAATGGAAAGGTGAAGTATTCCTAAAGAAACATACTCATAAAGGTTCATTGAAGTCTCACTATGTGATTTTTTTTTTAAGCACTAGGGATACAGACAAAAAATAAACATATGATGAAATAAATATATTGTTGTCCAAGTATATCTGGCATTTATAGTCAATGTCTGCCACTTTTATTGCATTAAAAATTAAGTGTCATTTGACAGACTTAGTGGTATTTTCTAGTCATACATGTTTTAGTGTGTACAATTCTAACACTTATATTAACGGGCATTGTTTGACATAACATGTTAAGATTTTACATGAGTTGGTGATATTGTTTCAGGAAATCAGTCTGATTCTAGTTACCTTCGCAGAAGGTACATTGGAAGGATAAGAGCATTTTACAGAATCAGAGAAACAAAATAGTCTATATTAGGAAGAACAGTAATCTGGAAAAATATCATGATCTAGGAAAAGATAATAGGAACATCTTTTTAGGATGCTTCTCTCAGAATGAAGCACTTTCAACTGTTTTTAGTTACTATGTTATTCCACTCAAGCTTCAAATATCAGGGAGTGAAGCAAACAAAAACACTCCCCCCCAAAAACAAAAGACAAAAAACAAAAAACATGCATTCACTACAGAATGCAGAAACAATATGGATTTGTCCATTCAAAATTTGACAGGTATAAATTTCTTTTAATAGACGTCATATTTGTCCACTGTTGAAAGGATAACTGTCTCTACTTGTTCCCAAACTATAGGCTGAGCTCCAACCCATACTTTAGAATAAATGTTGTCACTAGTTTGGGAGAATATTGAATTTGTTACTCAGCATTTTACAGATCTGGCAGCTATTGCTGAGCCTCCAACATACTAACATCCTTCACCTAGCACCTTTATTAATTTCCAATTTATCTTTAATTGATTAACATGAGCTTATTAATTGATTAGAAGGGTCAAAACATTTTCTTTGGCTTTGATTAATAGTGCTTCTCCCTACCCCTAACTCTTACCTCTTTGCCCAAATCGTTTTTCCCCTAACTCTGGCTTAGAATCCAGTTCTAGAGTGCTCACTGGCATGTGTGTTTTTAAAATCCGGTTCTCACCAGAAAATATTATCTTCTTATATGCAAGCACCTGATTGTCCAAGGCTTTATTAATCCATTGAAATCTGCCTGGATACATATATTTCTTTTTTCTTACCAGTATAGTTGTAATACTTCTAAAATTAGCTTATTTTCTTAAATTATTAAGTTTTTATTGAGCGTCTCTACATGGAAAAAACCTGGTAGTAATGAACAGGATAAATTCAAAATTTTAATTACTAGTAGTCTAATGGAAGAAATGCCATATTCACAAAACATGGGACATTCAAAAGTAAAAAATTATACATGGTTTAGTGTCAAAATTAGAGTTACAGAAACAAATACTATAGAATTTGAGAAAAGAGAGAATGGTAAATGAACATACTCAGATAAGGAGGGAAGAGATGAGGTTTGAGCCTGAAGCAGAAGTGAGAATAGAATTTGGATAAATTGGTTGCAAAGAGTAGACTGGAGGGTAATCTGAACAAATATTTACTTAAAGTGTTCATTTGATTTGTTTAGAGGACAATGCTGAAACTGGCTAGAGCTAAGAGCTGAATCACTGAAGGAACAATTAGGGGATAAATTTGGAAAATGAAAGTTACATCAGATTATGAAGGCTGTGACCTTTGAATGTTTTCTACAATCTGTAATCTACAGTAGCTATTGTAGATCTTTGAGCAAGGGAAAATTATACTGTACTATGCAACTTTGTTTTTGAAATTTTGGCAGTGGAGAGTAGAGGGATAAAGAAACCCCAAGCAAATATGTTTTTGTTTTGTTCTGGTTTATTTGGCAATATTGAAGAGACCTATGTAAGTTTTAAAAGTGTTTTCTATATTATTTTTAAAAAACCAAATTGGTAAAGAATATATAGAAAATCAGAAAGAAGAAAACCTAAAAACAATTAAAATCTTAGAGCTCAGAGATAGGTCTTTTTAATATTCTAGCACATTCCTCCCAGTTTTTGAATTACAAAATTGGATTTTTTTTACATAGAGTTTTACACATTACTATTACATCATGAGCATCTTTCCAATTTTATTATGGCTTTGAGGTATTCAATCCCTTTATCTGGAACTGCCCAATTTCTTTAAGAATATAAAACTTTTATCAATATCTGGGAGTCTCCTTACTGCACAAGTTCCTCTAAAATTCTGGTTTCCTTCACTTTTTTTTTTTGTATTTGCAGTATTTTAAAACCAGAGTGCAATTTTGCAGTTTACCAGTAACTACTTTAATTCAACAGGACCATATAATTGTACACTTTAAAGGGCGAATTTTTTTGGCATGTGAATTATGTGTATTATTTTTCAATAATTCTGTTACAAAAAATTCAATGTTCTTTCTTCCTGTTTCAAATCTATTTCTGTTACAGGAATCAATTTATGTTAAATGAAATATTTACAAATAAAAAATTCTATGAAAAATTCCAGTTGCATGGGGCACTTAAAGTTTGAGCTTTCTCAAGCATTTAGCTTTTTATTTTTCAATTAAAAAGGAAGAGTAATGCTTTCCGAAAATATTTCCTCTTGGGTTTGTGGAATTTATATGTTTACACTCATAAAATTACATGCACTAAAGTAGGGATCAGAGGAGAACAATCTAGTTATATGCTGTGTGGCTAAAGATCATTTAATCTTTTGAACTTCAGCTCTTTAAACAGAAAAAAAAAAATGAGTGACTTTCCTTATAAAACATTCCCTGGTTCTTATTAGTTCTGTATTTCAGGTTTAGATTGCTTGAGACTTACATGCCTAAAAGAATGATGAGAAATACTTTGTTAAAATCTAAAACACTAAAAAAAAACACAAAAAACCCAAAACAGAACAAAAATCAGTTTTTAATGACTGCTAAACAACAAAATAGAGTATACAAACTCTCTAGGTAATAGTTATAGAATAATTTTCTAAATTTATTTAATATCTTCTGCTATTACTCCAAATCTCATAATTTATAACTAGAAACAACATTTGAAGTTCATTTAATAGTTGGATGGTCAATTTCTTTTCTACAGAAAAATTACTTTTTTAATTTCTCAAAGACTTTGAGGTCACAGGGAACAAAGAAAGTACTGAAAGAGGAAATACCTCCCTTGGACCTTCAAAGGGAAGAACTGAGACCAGATGACACCTCTGATCTGCCTTCTCATTCTTTAAAAACAGTGGAATGTTGGATTTTTAAGAGTTCTTAGGGAGTATCTAATCAATGCTTTTGTTTTAGAGATGAGATTACTAAAGTCTAGAAACTGTAGAGTACAGAAACCTTGGGCTCTCACAGCAGCTATTAAACTCTCCACTATACCATGTTGTTTAAGATCCTGATTTAGGATTAATTTTAATGGAATGACCCGTGACATGGATTAATTTTCAAACTTTAATCCTCATAAAAGGAATGCATGCTCTTGCAAAGCTATTAAAAGAATGTAAGTTTTCCAAAATGGTTTACTAAGTTTTGGATACACTGAAACTATATCATGTCTGGGCACCTGTTCCCTTCTCACACATTGTGTGTGTGTGTAATTGTTGGGTGGTCCCTGACGTCTAACGTCATAATACCCAGGACAAATGTGAATGTTTGTGCACTTTCCTGATATGTCAATGTCATCTTCAATGACAGGTAACCAAATACCAACTATTTGCTATTACTAAGATTTCATAAAGCTGAAAATCAAGACTTTCCAGCTTTATTTTCAAAATAATGGTTACATGGCAATATCTTAATATGTTTCAAATTGTAGTTGGTTGTTTTCTGTTATATTTTATTGATATTCAGGCTACATAGTAATATTTGTAAATTATATACATATATATATTTGGAAGGTATAAACACAGTATTTAAAAATATTGAAATAACCATCATATAAATATAAATATATATCAATATATCTATAAATACAAATATGAATATATGAATGTTATCAGTAATATTGGTATTGTGAAATAGCAGATAGGATATTTTTTATATGGATTCCTAAGTTAACATAGGGAGATTTCATTTTCCTGGAAGAATTTATTTGTTTGACTATGGCATGAAACTATGAAAATTCTTCTGAAGAATTAGCAAAAATTACTAATTGCCACTAATTCAGAGCATGGAAATCATACCTGTTTATAATCCCCTTAAGCAACTTATTTTTTGTTTAATTCCTCCGACCCCTGATGGCTCCCTCATCTGTTTGACTCGTTGTTTTTGTTCATTGTATGCCCTCATGTCTGCTCATTGTTTTTGCTTGTAGTCTGTTTTTTCTTTAGGAAGCACTGGGAACTGAACTCAGGACATCCATTAAGTAACCTTTAAGTAACTTTTGAAAATTTTTAAATTAATTCAGAAATGTTAAACATGTGGTTACTACATTCAATTTTGTTTTAACTTTATGCCTGTAAATTTCTCTTTTCTAAAACTAATTATTTTTATCATTGATTCTCCTCTTCTCTACCTTTTCTTGTCCCATTCTCCATTTTTGTTGCCATAACGTTGCCTTTATATTTATTATAATTAGTTCTTCCCTTATAACTAGAATCATTTTCCATGCTTCACCAATTGTTTTAGTTTCTTAGCAAATGAAATACATATCATGCAATGAGTTAACTTAAACAACGGGAATTTATTGGCTCATGGTTTTGAGGTTAGGAGAAGTCCAACACAAAGGCATCATCAAGGAAATGCTTTATCTCAAAAGACTGGCATTCTGGGGCTTGCTACTAATGGCTCTTGTCCTTGGCTTTTCTATACATGGCAATGCACATGGTAACCTCTCCTGGCTTCTCCCTTCACTTTGAGGTTCCCTTGACATTCAGCTTCAGGCTGCTCCTTCTGGCTTTTTATTTCTCTCTCTCCATGGTCTTCCCTAAAAGGCCTTCAGTGATAGGATCAAGAATATCCTGATTCAGTTGGCCCACACCCTAACATCAAGAGGTTCTACTTAACAATGGGTTCACATCCACAGGAGTGGATTAAGTTTAAGAAGATATTTTTTTGGTTTACATAGTGCCAAACCACCACCCAAATCTATGAAATGATTCTGAAAATTGAAATATATAGAGTTTAGATTATTATAGTTATAAAATATTATTTATATCAGAACTATGTTTATTTGGCACATTTAGAAAGAAATATAATCTGTTGATTGCTCTAAATTGCATGGCATCTTAGTTTAGTTCATATTGGCCCATGATCCCTTTTTACCCTGGAATTTCTAATTGTCTTCCTTTTCTCTATTTTGTAAAAAGATGTATATTGCTTCACCTTACCAATGTGAACACAGAGCTCCTTAATTATACCAGTTGCTAATTGGAATCCACTTTCTTCTGAGGATATGCATCTTAAAATCTTGGACTTTCAGCTTTAATATCGATGGGACTTTCACTTTATAGTATGTTGCAAATTGCATACTAGGGAGTCAGGAAATACTATCTGAAGTGAGAGACAGAGAAATAGAACTTTAGGGGGAGTGGATGTAGCTCATTGGTTGAGCACCTGCTTCCCATGTATGAGGTCCTGAGTTCAATCCCCAGTACCTCCTAAAAGAAAAAAAAAAAGAAATAGAACTTTATATACATTTTTTAATGTTATAAATACTAAAAAGTTGAAAAGTAACAAATTATCTACATATATTTTGTAAGAGAAGTGATGGAGTTGTGAAAGGTAATAAAACACATTTTTTAATGGTGGTGAAACTATTGATAATATCTAAATAGATTTTTTAAAAGAAAAGATATAAGCATACTATTCCAAATTATTGAAATGATCACAAAGAAGAAAAAACTAGAAATGGTTAAACATGGTTTTATCTGGAAAAAGGTGTGAGGTTATGGAAAAGTCACTTTTACTTTTCATTGTCTCAACAACTATATTTTGATACTTAGTTACCTTATGTCTCATTTACAAGAGACATGCTACTAATAAAAGATAACCACTTTGGAAAGAAAAAGTAATCTTTGTCTTGCCAGGAAACAAAAGTATCTGAAATTAGTTATTTCTTATCAAAGTACAGATTTCAGGATAACTCTATTTAAATGCTAGTCCATCTTACTTCATATTAAAAAATGTTTATTGAGGACCACGTTAATGACAGGAACTGTATTTATTGTTGGAGATATTGCAGAGAACAAGACAGAAGTGTTCCTTTCTCTCATAGAGATTGCTGTCTAGAACAGTGTACAGAGAAGTAAAGAAGCATAAAGACTACATTGGGGGAGAACAGAGGACTATAAAAACACGGCAGTGGGAAAATTAACCCAGATTTGAGATGTCAGGGAAGCCTTTACAGGAAGAGGCATCTAAGCTGAAGGCTGTGTGGAAAGGCAGAAGGTACTCAAAATGGCACCTCTTACCTAACTCCATCTTTACCTCAGCTCACTTTCCCTTACATTTATCTTCTCTTTTTTCAGAAAAGTCTCAGAAAAAATATTTTTCTCTTCCTGCAGAAAATGAAACCAAACTAAACCAAGGACACACACACACAGAGAGAGAGAGAGAGAGAGAGAGAGAGAGAGAGAGAGAGAGAGAGAGAGAGAGGTGCACACATACAAGCAAAGAAATACACCCACAAATGCCTTCAAATTTTACTTGGGACACCAATCCTGCTTACTATCCTGAACCATCAGATTAAGATCCCTTATAGTTCAAACTAATGAAAAGGTTATGGTGTTACACTCATATTCTTATTATGTAATTTTCAATATGAACAGTACCATCGACCCTATTAGTGCTGTTTAACAAACCCCACAAAATCTTAGCAATTTATGACATTGAATATCTATTTAGATGTTTATCCAGACAGCTGAGAGTCAGCTGATCTAAGTTTGGCACAGCTGCTTGGCTCTGCTAATCTCAGCTGGCCTTGCTCAAGTGCTTTGGGGGTCAGCTGGAACTCGGATGATCTAGACCCGGCTCCATGAGACAGGTTTAGCATGGCTCCATTTGTCTCTGTTGCTACTCCTGGGACCAGAAGACTAGCTCAGGCATATTCTTTTTAAGGTGATAGCAGGGACATAAGAAGGAGTGATGAAACATGAAAGGGCTCTTAAAGTCTATCCCGGAGCTGGCACACCACTAATTCTGCCTTAATTTATTGGCCAAAGCAAGGCTCAAAATGATGCCTGAAGTCAAGAAACAGGAGTATATACTCTGTCCCTTCAGTGGAAGAATCTGAAAAGTCACAAAACAAAGAGTGTAGATATAAGGAGGAGTGAAGAACTGAAGCAAGTACACAAATCCTAAAACACAAATTAATTGTAAGAATGTCCTATAAAATTTTTCCATTATACCTAGTGCATAGCTTTTTTGAAAAAACAATCATCAAAATATTTTTCAAAAGCCTTTGCTTTCCTTGTAGTCCTTAGCATGTGCTAAATTGCTACTGGGTTATCCTTCCCTGTGACCCTTAGATTTAACTTTCAACTGGATTTAGAGTTAAATACTCCAATAGCCATAACTATAACAAACCAGGTGAAAGAATAATACTGACCACTATATTATAGATTTACTAATATGAAGAGTATTTATTGATGTTTAATCAGAAGATTTTAGTGGTATGACATTCTATCAATTCTTGTCTATAAATAAAATGTGCTAATACTTATTAGTGAGTGATTTTGAAAAAAATGAGTTAAGCCACTTAACAGAACTTCTTGTTGATAGCAGATAATCAGTAAATATTTGCCTTGATTGTGTTTTAGATCTTTAGTTCTGCGGGATCTAGAGTGAATTATTTAGGCTCCAGTAGCTTTAGTTTTCTCATCTGTAAAATTGAGAAAATAATAATGACTATCTTATGGAGTGTTATGAGGATTACATTAGTATGTCTGGTGCATACTAAGAGCTAAATAAATGCTCGTTGTGTTGTTATTATTACCATTATTATTATGGAAGTAACCTTAAAACAGTATGTAGTACACATATGATAAGCAAGAATAATTGGCAATTTCATGGATTATAAATTCTTAATGACTCTCATACATAATGTTAAATACCTTCATGAAAATGATTAAAAGTTACAACATTATTAATCTTTTTACTATTTAAAATGAGTTATTCAACATCAATTACATGTTTGCCCATGCCAGAGAGAAAATTGCTTAATAAAAAGAAAAGTTAGTATATGGTCTCTAAATTTTACATCCTTGCAAAACGTGATGTAGATAAAACAGATGTATATGAAACATTAAAGAAGGCATGCAATTTGTTCTAAAATGGCACTTTACTTAATATGTTAGCTAGAAATTAATGAGTGCGAAGATAAATAGTCAGGGAAGGTGCTAGAGGGTGACTGAACAGAACTGTAGGTCTGATTTTGGATAGATAGTCCTCAGAAAGAACATTCCAGATGTGGAAAATAGTAGGTTTCAGTTCAAGGGGATAGTGAGGTGACCACACTGTAACTGTTTATCTTGTGATAGGAGATGAATTTAGAAGGACAATGTAAGGCCAGATTCAGAAAAACTTGGAATATCAAGAATTTGAAAATCATATTTTAACTCAAAAGGTATTTGTAAATCAATTTATTTTCAAGTTTTAAAAATATTTTGATCATTCTTTATATTCACAAACTAATATATGTAAAAACTAAGGTAATCTAGGATTCAGTAGCTTTATCACACTTTTATACATGCTAGCATAAACTATAGAGAACTTTTAACATAATGGGGTTTTGAGATAATAACTTTCTATTGAAATCAGCCATTGATTTTCCCTTTGATGACCGGTTGGGCTCCTCATGATATCAAAATGCCAAGTAGATGGCTAAATTCGGCATTTAAATTTCACAATTGTAAATAATATGATTTTTTCAAATCTCCATTATGATTATAAAAGGAAATGAATTAGGGGAAAAGGATAGTTCTTTGAGATCGTGTAGGTGAACCAAACAGAACTACTGGTTCAGAAAACCTGAACTGGTGGTGGTGAAGACAATAAACTGGAATAAAGAAAGACAATTCTGAGTGTATGATAGGAATTTGGAAAGACTGAGTGAAATGACCTACTAGAAGGTTGTTTAGTGAGTTTGGTTCACATCTGTGAAATTTAAGAGCTAGCATTTATCAAGTTATTTCTAAAATTATGAACAATTTAAATTAATTAATTCATCCTACATGTGCTTCTCGCTTATACTCTATATGCCTAGGGCTTTGATGGACAATGTGAGGATTGTCTCAGACCTCAAGCAGCAAGTTTAGGTTTTGTGAGTGAAATAACGAACACAAAATCCATTAAGTGCCATGGTGACTCCTAGAAGAAAGAGATCAGTGTGATCAGAATAATCATAAACAATTTCTGAAGAGAGGAGAACTTGATATAGATCTTAAATATTTGTATTATAAATGCATGGAATAGAAATGAGAGGGCATTCATGATGAAAGAAAAACATAACATACAGAAATATAGGGATGGTTAGCATGTCTAAAATTAAGAGGCATAAACATACTGAATGAGTTTGTGGAATCAGAAAATGGAGACACTGAAAACAAGTTTAAAGGAAAAACTGGTCTCACAGTGGTGGGCAGAATATTTGAAAGAGAGAGAATTGGATGGCAGGGAGAAAAGTAATTAGGAGGACATTTATACCAACTGAATATAAGAGAAATTATAGAACACAGAAGATGAAGAGAAATAGATATTTTGAAGGAACAAAGGGGAAGAAATCATTAAGGTCCAAAAGACAAAACAATCTTTTCAACATGAAGAGAAAACTGATGACTGGAAGATGAAGCAGCCTTGGGAAAGGTGAAAGTGAGTTTCAAAGAGAATGTGCTATGTTGGAAGTAACTGCTGGTCATCTAAATAGATGAAAAACCATTGGAAATCAGGGCTTAAAGTAGACATGAGTGGCCAATGCTGGAATTAGAGAGTCTACAGCCTACTGAATGAGACTGAATAGCCAACACCATTAAAACAGTTTTTTTTTTTTTTTTTTAAAGATTTATTTATTTTATTACATATCTCCCCTTCCCCCCGTTGCGGCGACGCGCCGAGACTTGGTCACTGCGCAGGCGCGGCTTTCCCCGCTTGTGGGCGGCTTCTGCTTCCATCACGGCCGGCTCCAGTTCGCGGGTGGCTGGCTGTGCTCGATTTGCAGGCGACCTGCCTTGCCCGTGGCGGCTTTTGTCTGTCCGTGGCAGCTTTTTGCCCTGCCCACGGCGGCTCCGGCCCACCCATGGCGGCTTGCCATTCTCAAGGCGGTCTGCCCGCTAGGAGAGGTCCCCGGGAACCGAACCCAGGGCCTCCCATGTGGTTTCCCAGCGAGCTCTTTATCCACTGAGCTATCTAGCCGGGCCCTAAAACAGTTTTGATAATCAATTTTAGGTGATAAAACCCTAATAATCAGGGCACATTAAGTAAATAGTATATTTTTAAAAAATTAAAACAGGTATTCCATATTATTACATTATTTTGGGATATGCATACAAGAAGTCACTGGGAAAGAAAACAATTCTCAAATGTCAAACTCAAACATAACCGATATAAACTTAAATAAAACTGATATATAAATCTAGTTATTAAAAGAGCTAATGTTTATATAGCTAGAGTTCTAAGTCCTTTGTATGTATTTATTCATTAAATCTTCACAATAACCCTGAGACATAGGTGTTATCTCTCTATTTATAGATATGAAAACAGAAGCATAAAAAGTTTAAGTGACTTGCCCAAGGTGACACAGTTATTTAGTGGAAGAACAGAGATTTAAACCTAAGCAGTTTGAAATGATTTTTCTGTCTTAACATCTCTATTATACTTTTTCTGGAACAATGATTAACTGTGAAATTTTCTGTAATTTCAAAAAATAACAAGTCTAATCTCAAAGGATTTCAGTTATACAAGCTTCAGATTATACAAAAAACGATTATACCTCCAACTATACCTTCATATTATACCTTCAACTATGCTGAAACAACACTTCCAAATGATCATTAAATAAAATATGATTTTGCAATCAGATCCTGTTTTAAGTTATTTTATAAAGAAGGCTTTCTTAACTTCAAATAACTCCTACCAATACTGTTTTGATGAGTTATTTTTTCATAGAAACTAGTTTTATATTTATTATTTCGTGTTATAAATGTAGATGACATAGACAATAACACTGAACTTGCCTAATTTAACAACAGCAAAATAAAACCCTGTGATGGAACCTAGAACTAAAATTATCTGTTGTTTCCAGATTGGTTTTGAGCAAGAGTTTTAGCTATTTTTCCACGGTTGTTTTTAAAATTTCCAGAGTAACTACATTCTATTTCATTTGTTTCTAATGTTAACACCATTCATTGAAAAAGGAAATAAAAGGTCTATGAAGATCATTTCAACCCATTGTTTTGTAAGTTCCTTAATCATAGAGGGCTGTTTTGTCTCAGAACAGCTCCAGTGCGCTGTTTGCAATTATAGAGGCATCTCAGTGGAATTACAAACACCAAGAGAGGAAAAGCACTGTGATCTGGCTGTGACTGAGAAAGATAGGCCATTTTGATGAGACTTCAGTATGCTTGGAAACTAGGAATAGTCTGAGTTTTGAGCTAACAATGAAAATTTAGAGAAAGAGGGGAGTTGCTCAATTTTGAAATAAAACTCTTTTTAAAAAGTACAGATTTCAAATATTTTTATAAAGAAGGCTTTCTTAACATCAAAAAACTCCTACCAATACTGTTTTGATGAGTTGTGTAAATGAATCAGACCACATTAATTAAATTTCCTTTGAAAAACTCAAGGGTTTAAATAACAAGGGGATGTGTGATTGGTCTAAATCATTTGGGGTTTTCTTGACCCCAAAGCATTCAAACATCAAACTGAGCTATTGGTCTTGTGATGATACCCAATGTGAAACCTTAGGAAAATATATTTTTTTAACAAAACAATTATTTTGGAATCAGTTAATATTAATTGATATAAGACAAAGTGAAGCAAACATTTTTTCCCTAATATTTTTTATAAAATCCCATTCTAATGTTATCTGGTTATCAGCATAACTAGTTTCCCTTTGCATGCATTAAACTCTGCTTTTCAATTAGAATGAACTTGCTTTTCCAGGATTTGGTTAGAGTCA
Organism: Chaetophractus vellerosus; assembly: GCA_004027955.1. NCBI lineage: Eukaryota > Metazoa > Chordata > Mammalia > Cingulata > Chlamyphoridae > Chaetophractus > Chaetophractus vellerosus. The sequence continues at coordinate 16,195 of PVKH010004376.1, forward strand.
GGGGTGATGAGGTCCATGGGGAAGTGTGCAGGTGGAGAACCAGGAAATTATACCCTTGAGAAACTCTGGAGTTTTTAATCATTGAGAGCTGACCCATAATGACTGATGAAAAGACGCTGCTCCTCACTCGTGACTTGCAGATGGTAGAACTAGTTCAAACTAATTTTAACTTCTTTCTTCTGTAAAATATCAAACATACATGTATATATGTATGTATATATGGATTTGGGATTTAAACAGTTAGTGAAATCTTATTTCTGTTATTCATGACAACCAAGATGCTTAGGTTTTGATTATTTTCCATGTAAAGAATTATCCTACAAAAGCCTTTCAACATGAAGATCAAATCAAAAGCTTATGTTCTCTTCCTTACAACCCTTTCAACATGCATACATACACACACACGTTTTCCTTGATACTTTTGACAATGTTCATTAATATTAGCATGGTAACTAATACAACTATTTTCTTTCATATGTAATATAATAAATACACATAATATTTACTTACAATATATGTACCTGTCTATATACATGTATATGACTGAGAAGGGATATCAACTAAATAATAAAACACATAATTATGAATCATAAATGACATTTAGTCTGTTATCTTATTATGATTTGTAAGGTGCTTTGAGCATATAGCTGATGATAGAAGTGACACAGACCTGGCAAGCTGAGAAAAGTCAGAGATATCTTTCCTATATTTCCCCCACCTCTGTAATCTATGCTTACATAATTCATTTTTGTTTGAGAGGGGCAGTAACTCCCTCCCTCCTCTGTTTTTTCCATTGGTTGAAAAAAATTCTTAAGGTCTTTTTAATTGACAAGGGTACTTAGCTCAGTTGAATTAAAAACTATTATCCTGTTAACAGTGAGATGGTTAAAAAATGTTTTAAATATAGATTGTATTCATAACATTTTTATTTTTGCTTCATTATTAAATAGTGTGCTTCATATTAGTAAATGTGATTTTATTTGGTTTACCTTCTACAACAAAGAATTAATCTCTGTTGAAAACTTATGAATATAGATTCTAAATCTTGTTAATATATTCAATCATTTGTAGAAAATATTTCTTAAATGATTTATTTTAAAAACATTTGGGTAGAGGTCAATATAAAGCAAGTTAGCATGGTTATTAAGGAAAATTTGGGAATATTCTATTTTTTGAGGACCACATAAATATAATTGTTATATAACTTGAGACCTTAACACTTTGTTTTAAGAATGGTAATTTATAGAAAATGCATGCATTGATACAATTATGTCATTCAATTAAAATTATTTCTGATATATTAAAATACATATTATTATTAAAGTAAGTGATTTAAATAATTCTTTTCATATATATATTTGTATGGGTATGTCAGTGCATAGATATATATCTCTATTCTCTTTTCACTTAGAACATTTAGTCTCATGAAACTAAATCATAATTTTCTAAGAGTGAAATTATATTACAAAGGGGAAATGCAAGCTTTACTCACAGGTTAAATATAGATATTTAAAAAGAATATAGACAGAAATATGCCAATAGCATTTGCAAGTTGATCGTCTCACAAATTACCATTTGGAGATATGTTCGTAAAATTATAAATATGTTAGTTGTACCAAATAGTTAGAAAAATAAAACCCTTTTAGCCACCTCACTTTATAGTTTTCAATATTTTAAACCAAGCTGTTATATTCCTAGTGGTTTTAACATACTTTTCATATAAGCCCGAAATGTCTCATAGTCATTATGTCTTTAAAGAGGTAAAGTTATTTTCTCTTAGGGAATACAAATGATCAAACAATATATTACCTGAATCATAGAGGTATATCTGTTTCATTAATGTTCCCCTCTCTGTTCTTTCATTTATTTATTTCTGGGCATATTTCATTGTAAATCTGCACCTTTTTTCCCTTACTTTCTGCTCCAGTAAATTGTACTCTATAGGCTCAATATAGCATTGTGGGTGTAGGAAGAGGTTTCTTAAATTGATAGTTTGATAGTCCTGATTGTGTCCTTGGGAGCTACTGACCCAGATTTATCCAACACATATAAACTTTTCCTTATTTCCCATTTTATTAATCTGACACATCCAGGGCCTGTTGAGCAACCAGATAAAATGATCTTGATATTAACAGTCTGAGCATCTTTGGGATAGCTGTTAATTGTCCCTAAATGACATTGTGCGTGTACCAGATTCTGGTGAATGTTCCCAAGACAGTTCTAATCAGAAATAGAATACAACTATTTAAGTTACTATTGTAACAAAAGTTTTCATTATTTTCTTGGCCTCATTTATTTATTTTTTCCTTCAGCACAACCCTTGGTTTCACAAAATAACTGTCTTTAATTGACTTTCTGATGTCTTTGCCGTTAAACTACATGGAAGGAATTTGTAAAATATGTACAAACTTCTCATTAACAGTATTCTATAGAAAGAGGAATCTCCAATTTATTCTCTTGTATTTTCAGTGTAAAAGGGCATCTCTGTGTTGTTTAAGTAAAGGAGTAAATGCAGTACTTTTCAATCCCTGCAGTTGAAACTTGAAGAACTGGCAATTTATGATCATTGCTGAAAACTTTCGATTGAATTATATTGATAAGGAAATGTATCCTTTACATAGAGGCATTGTAAAAGTGGAATTCACTTTGAAATTGCTGTGTTTTTTTAATCATATTAAAAATAGCAGCTAATTCAGAACCTTGAGTCTGGAAGTGCCTCAGTTATAACCAGATCTCTATGGTGTGGACAGATGAGACCCAAAATCACAAAATTCAGTGTGTTTGCCTGGAGCTCTAATAATATTGAGTTGTCCTCACTTCCCAAACAATCTTGATTGTTTTAACTTCTTGTATCTGGTCTTTCCATGCCACAGCAGACCACTGCGAAGGCCAATAACCCAGGATCCATAGCCAATTTATTTGTTTAGAGTCCCATCTGGTTATAAAAACCTTTCTTATTTCTTGGAGATAGACCAGAACCATGGGTCCAATTTACATTGGTCAGGTGGCACAAGGCCTGCTTAATTTGCATAGTTTCCACAAGCTGCAATTGATTAATGTTGTTGTTTATTTATTTTGCAACAGTCTTGTAAGAGCAACACATGCCCTCATTACCACATGGTTTGATTTCCATACTGCCTCCTAACAGGATTCTCACCAGAGCTACTCCATTGTTACCAGCTTGTGTGGAATGCAGCAGCGTAACCCTTAGTGGGGTGAGTAACCAAGATCGGATTTCCAGTCTTTCCTCCCTGCTTTGGTTTGGGCTGCCTGTGTGGTGGATTGACTCTCATTTGGCTTTGCAGATTTTTAATGAGGAGCAAACACTGCTTTGGAGTGGCACAGCTGAGGAGCAGGGGACTGGTAGAAGATGTTGTTTTGGCAGAAATGGCAGCAGGATCAGGCGTAACAGCTGGTAAGAGTGCACTTGCTGTGAAAAAAAAAAGTGTCTACTAACTGGAAAACTCATCACTTTTTTTGATGCTGCTTCAGTCAACAGCTGTGATTTGAAAGTCTTACATCTTGCAAATTACTCATTCTGTAGTTATTTCTTCTAAGAATCTAAAAGATTTCTGTTCAGTAAAATATATATTAGTATCTATTTGACATCTCTACTGCTTTTTTGTCTTTATCACGTTATTGTTAAGGTAAACTATTTATTCATCCATTCCTTTGTTCTTATTTCATCATTGAATATTTGTTGAGGTCTTATTATTTCCCTTCAGATAATAGAAAATGTAATTGAATACTGCTCCTATCTTTCAACTCTTTACAGTCTTGCAAGTCAGGAGAAACATCTGAAAATAACTATGTATGGGAGTTTAGAAGAGGATGGAAATTTTTCTTATTTAGAAGAATTAGGAAGAGCTTTACGATTGATATGACAACTGAGTTTAGCCTTGAATCATGAGTGTAATTCAGAAATACAGACATAGGAAAATACATCTCAATTGAGGAAAACAACCTGAGTATCAAAGATACATACTAAAGGTAGCTAATTCTTTAATTTTACTAGAATGTCTAAGGTGAATATTGGGACATAAGACAGAGGGTGGATTAAAGATATATATCTTGGTGAATCTTAAATGTTAGTTAAAAACAATTAGGTTTATTTTAGACAATGAGAAGTTATCAAAGACTTTTAATCAGAGAAATTTACATATTTGTGGCTGTGATTTAGGAAGCTTAATCTTGTAGAGAAGCGTAGACTCTTCAATAATTGTTTATTAATATGGTTATATGATTCTGTTTGTAACTGCACATATTTATCTTGACCTTTACATCTCTGGACACATAATGAAGTCATTTTTAAATATCTGATCACCACTAAATAGGAATTTACATTAATATGGACAAATAGACATTGAAATACATATATTTCCTATATTTATATAAAATTTTTGCATAAAAAGAGAAGACATAATGTGGTAGAATACTAATGAGGAAGTAAGAACACATGTTCTAGTATAATTGCTGCCACCAAATAGAGGGCTTTAGTTCTTTTGTTTGTAAAATTATACACACACACATACAACCTATCTCATCCCAAGTTTGTTTTAGTATAAGATTTCAGAGCAATAGTTAAGTTTTGTAAAAGAAGAGAGATTTTAAGCACTTTCAAGTCCTGTAGAAATAACCAATTATTCATATATTAAGGATATGCCACTTAGAAATAATTGTTATCTCTATTTATCTGCCAAAGCCTAAGGGAATCAGCCAGGTAAAACTTTGTTAATCCATATCTAGTTAATAGTTCTTCAAAGTAAATCACTGTATTTGTTTAAGGAATTTACTATAATTCACAATTGCCATTTGTAGGCTGGACCTCCTTTCAGCTAGTCCATGCTAGGGCCATTTAATCATTTTCTCTTAAAGCAAAGGCAACATTTCCTCAACAAAGAGTTGGGGGAAAATACCACAAAGTCACCAAGTGGATTTTAGACAGACAGAACTTTAGGCTTACATTTGTATGAAAAAAGAATGGATCAGGACATACCATGATTCCTATCCTGGCATTCTACTTGAAAACTTATTTAACTGTGATTCAGTGAAGAAGATGCACTCTATTAAATCATGTTTTCCTCTTACAATGTTAATGACAAAAAGAAACATGTGTGTAAAATGGTGGAGTTGGAAGTTTTACAGATTGCTTGTTCTACTAGAAAAATGAATGATCTGGGAAAAGAAATTGAAGTTAACTGAGGGGTAACCCTGGAACCATATTGGACATTTAGAACAACTACATGAGAGCCAAGAGGGTGCTAAGTGTTTAACTTTTGTTAGTGAAAGTATGAATCAATGACCAGCCAACATTCCTCAGCCCTATGACATTGGCCATGGAAATAGCAGTGGCTGTGGATTCCAGAGCAGCTGGCTGGGGCCACAGCAGGCAGAGGAACCTCATACTCTAGGAGTTGGGGTTGAGGGTCAAGGGTGGTCTGGTTGGACCCTTGAGGGATCAGACATACACTGGCCTCTGGCAGTTCCAGCATCCCAACAGGATCCATTGGGAGGTAAAGAATCAGCATACCTCTTTTGGCTATTTCTCTTTCCCATTGTGTGGACTTTCTTGATCTGGCAGATCCTTGAGGACCTGGCACAGTGCTATACTGGTTTTTGGCCCTCTCAGCATCAGCATCAGCAGTTTCTGGCCTCCTACATAAAGAACGAGTATACTATATTTAATTGGATTTCTTCTTTCTCTTTTTGTGTTTTTGGTATGGCAGACACTTGAGGGCCCAGTGTGGGTGCTAACATTGACCATTGATTTCAGCCTTCTCAGTTCCTTCTGGCCTCACATTCAACTATAATGAGAGATTTGGAGAGGGAGTATATCTTCTTCTTTTCTTTCTTTTTTCTTCCAAGGGCTGTTTTATCTATTAATGTGTTTCCTTTTTACGTCTTTTCTCTCTTTCTCTCTTCCTCTCACTTTATCCTTCTTTTTTCTTTTGTTCTCTGCCTGGTGGACTGAGGAGTGGGAGAGCTAGATTTCCAGTCTGACTATAATATAATACTCATAAAGTCCAGTTATCAACCAGAAAAATTACAAAATATGCAAGAAGAAAATTATGTCACAGGAAAAAGGAATTTGATGGAAACTATTCTAAAGGAAGCTCAATCTCTGGAATTACTAATCAAAGATCTTAGATCAACTTTCTTGAATAGAATCTAAGAACTAAAGGAAAACATGGGCAAAGAACTGAGAGAAATCAGAAAAAGAATATATGAACAAAATGATAACTACATTGATGAGATGTAAAGTATAAAGAAGATCCAAATGGAAATTCTGAGGCTGAAAAGTACAAACTGAAATAAAAAAAATTAATAGAGTGGTTCAACAGCACACCAAATGAGACAGACAAAAGGATCAGTGAACTTGAAGATAACACTATTGGAATTGTCCAGCCTGAGTTGCAGAAAGAAAAATAATGTAAAAAATGAATAAAACTTGGGGGACCCATGAGGCATGATCAACTGTACTAATATACATATCATATAGGTCCAGAAAGATAAGAAGAGTTAAAGGGACAGAAAAACTATCTGAAGAAATAATGGCTGAAAATTTCTCAAATGTGATGAAAGATATGAATATATAAATACAACATGCTCAATGAATATCAAGCATAATGAACCCAAAGAGATCTCCATTGCTAGATAATAATCAAATTTTTGAGTGCCAAAGATAAAGACAGAATCTTAAAAACAGCAAGAGAGAAGTGACATTAACTATTGTAAGTAAAAGTATGAACCAGTAACCAGCCACTATTCCTGAGCCCCATGGCAGTGGCCATGGAAACAGCCGTGGCTGTGGATTCCAGCCTTAGAATTCTTAATAAAGACCCTTAATAAGATTAACATATAACCTCTCAATCATTCTCCTAGATAAACAGTATGTTAGGGCACAAGAGAAGTCTCAGTGAATTTAAAATACTGAAATCACACAATGTAAGTTCTCCAACTACTATGGAGTAAAGACAGAAATAAATAACAGAAGAAAAACTAGAAAATCTGCAGATATGTGGAAATTAAACAGCACAGTCTGAAACAACTAATGGGTTAACTAAGAAAGATCTCAAATTAATAACCTAACTTCACATCTTAAGGAACTAGAAAAAGAAGAGAAAAGTGAATGCAAGCTTAGCAGAAGAAAGGAAAGAATTAAAAGCAGAGATCAGAAATAAGGTAAATAGACAATAGAAAAGCAAATAAGAGAAGAAATAAAAGCATTTTTTAAAAGAAAATTAATAAAATTGAAAAA
>PVKH010004377.1:0-23452 GCA_004027955.1 Chaetophractus vellerosus
ATTCCCAGGTCCCCCCCAAAAAAACCCGCATTACAATTGCTCTTCCCTCACCCTGCTCCCAAAGTGTCCAGTGACCCTGGCTCCACATAATTTTGCAATTTCTTCCATTGCGTATATCACAAGTCTATATCAGGACTCCAACAAGTCCATTCTAGTCCATAGTTCTTCCCCAATCCCAAGGAGTCTGGAATGGTGATGTTCCCATCCACCACCAAGTGAGAGGGGGCTTATATCCCATGGATACAATGGAAGGGATTATCCTGCCTGCAGCTGGAGGCTCTCTGGATTCCCCTGCATAGCTGTCGTCCATCATCAACTCTCTATTAGGTATCCTGGTTGAGTCCATTGAGTTGTAGCGTAGGAGTTGCAGGTCCACAGAGTTTCTGGACCCAGTTGGCACATGGTCAGTCTGTAGTCTCCGGTCTATGGAAGTACACCTAAAACTCTGGCATCAAACATAGGTTTGAATAGAAGAGACATTTGGACCATGTGCAGTGAAGACATATATCGGTCAGACTCTGTCATTCTCAGGAGCAAGAAGTCCAAATTAGGGCCCACTAGTAAGGCACCAAACTCTGGGATTATCTGCCCTGGTATAGGACCTGGATATCTCCAAAGCCCTCTGGAGGCCCTCTGTTTGGGGTGATATCCATATTGGAAGTCTAGGAGGTCCTACTGGGATTTGCATAAGTGTTACCTCTGGGTTACCCTCCCGACTCACTTTGAAGTCTCTTGGCCCTATGATCTCATTTGTCTTTACCGTTTTCCCCTTTTATTTGAAGTCTTTTCCCAGTTGTATTGCCCATTGGCATTTGTTCGTAATCCCTCATTGCCAGGGAGGCTCATCCCCAGGAGTCATGTCCCATGCTGGGAGGAAGGTAATATATTCATATTCTGAGTTTGGCTTAGAGAGAGGCCACATTGAGCAACAAGGAGGTTCTCCAGAGGCAACTCTTAAGCACCCCTTAACACTAGGCTATTTCAATTACTACATTTTTTGAATAGCCCAACCATTTAATAAAATCTTGTTTTCCTTTTTCTATTTTTTAATTTATATTTTTAATTTTCTAAAATTATTTTGTATTTTCAAGTTCACCTATATTTTAACTCTTACATTTATACATTATTATTTCATTTTCCTATTCATTACAATTGGCTACTGTGATGGCTTCACATGTGAAGAGGTTATGGATCACAGAAGGGTCACAATGTGGATGGGAGAGGAGCATTGGAGGGGGGGTGTCAAGGTTCGGGATGCATGGGAGGAAGACCACCTGAACATACATAAAAATCATACATAAATGTTCAAAGGCTCATGGGACATGGTCATCGGGTGAAGTATTAATCACTAAATGGGAGAACACTGAACTCTCATCCTGGAGATCTCTGTCATATTTTCCAGAAGGGTAGCAACATCCCCCTGAGTACAGGGGCAGTGTCTGGCACAGGATGGCGATCCATTGATGGGCCCCTGTTATTGATGACTAGCCTTATGAGTCATTAGGTATGTTTTTGTTCTCTGGACTGGATAAGTATGACACATTGTTTTGAAAATAATTTTCTTCCAAATATCTCTCTAATTTAATATTAAGTATGCCCACCCTACTCAACACAGCACAAGATTAAAGAATGCCAAGAGGTCTTCACTGCATTTAGTCTATCTTCCCATGAGGTTTCCCTACCTTTGTGTTGTATTTCTTATTGATAATAAAATACACTGCTATATTACATTATTGACAAGTTTTGTGACTCTGGCATAATTATTTCCATTTTCTGTAGTAAGTTAAAGTAATGTCATTTAGTAAGAACTTTATTTGTAAGTACAGAAGATTAAAAATATAGTTCCTAAGACAATGGTTAACATTTCTTATGATACTATGTAGGCTGCATATTTAATAGATGTTTGACAGAAATGACACATCAATGCATAATATAATCCTATCCAAATAGTTTATAATACCACTATTTTTATGACTTCTTGAATGGCCACTAGCAACCTTTAACAGTTGGCATATTTGCCATATCTTCCTCCTTTCGTCCTCTTCCCTTCCCTTCGCTTCCTCTTCATTTCCTTTCCTTTCCCATTCCTTTTCTTTCCTCACATCCATCCATCTATCCATCCATCCATCCATCTATCCATCCATCCATCCATCCACCCATCCTTTTTCTCAACATTTGAGAGGACATTTTATACAAACTGCTCCTTAAACACAATGCTTCCATGTACTTTTCTTAAGAACAAGGGTATTTACTTATGTGATCACTTTAAATACAATTATCAAGTTCAAGAAATTTAACAATGACAAAAAGCGTACAATCTATATTCCAGTTTTTCCATATGCCCCATTAATGTCCTTTTAGGCATTTTTCCATCCATTATTATTTCTTCCAGTCAAGGAACATATAATGTAATTAGTTGTTATTGACATTTTAGTCTCTTTTTTTAAAATAGTGGAAATATATACTATATCCCATCTCAACCACTCCCACACATACAATTCACTGGGTTAATCACATTCACAATATTTTGCTACCCTCACCACCATCCATCACCACCAACCATTAAAGAATATTAAGTAAAAAAACTAAAAGTCATCTTCTTTCAAAGTCTTCTTAATCCAATCCCACGAGGTAACAAGAGTATCAAATTTAACCAATTGGATAACACTCACTAAACATTTTTCATAGTACCAATAATTTTTACAGGTATTATTTATATAAAAATACGGTCACGTTATGAATATATCCCTGCAATTGCATTTTTCATTGAACCATATATACATCATGGCTATCCTCACAAGCCTGTACCTATATATCTATTTTTTAAAAGACAATTTTTCCTCCTTTGATAGCCTGTATATGTGCTATTTCCTCATTAGTATATTCAAATGTTGGGACTGTTGCTTTTTCATCTGCATGCACTTTGGTTAGCCTAATGCTAATGCATGGCAGAAAGCTTCGGAATCTCCTGGCTGTTGGCACTTCTGTTCATTGTCAAAAACTATCTTGTTTCACTGAAGTCCCATACTCCTTGTGTTTTAGCCTTTCCTGACATGATGTGCCCAGCTATCAAATATAAAAATTTATTCAACAGAAATGCTATTAGATCTTTTCTACTTCCAGCCACGTGTGTAGTTACACCCAAAAGGGATCACTGCTTTCTTACTAGTCAGGAAGTCAAGTTTACATTCAACTTGTGGCCTGATATATCAATGAATTTTCTGTTAAAGATTCAGGATGTGGAAATCTGTGTATAGTCCAATCTTTCCTTTATTCACACAAACATTGTAGATTTTGCATAAAAGCTACAGGACTTTGTAATGACGCCAATTAATCACTTGTTCTTTCAAATGTTTTCTCATGTCCTCCCTCTCATAACGAACAACTCTGAAATCAATCTTTACAGGGCTATGACTGACAGAGATGACTAGGACGCTTAAGCATCTTGACACATGCCAAAGCCCATTCCTGTGGCAAAACACTTCATGTAAAGCTTCTTATTCAGTTACATTCTGTAGATAAGGAAGAATTTCCAAAATCAATCATCTCTTTCCATGCAGTCTATAGAATAGGATGAACTCAAAGGCCCCCTCTGTTTCCTTTGGCATTTCCTATATTTTTTTATTTGTTTCCTTCACCTTCTTCCTTTTTCCTCTATTTTGTTTCTTTTGTTTTTCTTATAACTGAGAAATATATCCTGAAACATATGTCTGTTCATACACCCTTTAATATAAATGAGATTCAACAGATGATCTTACATAACTGAAATTCCTATTAATTGAAATCAAGCTTCCAAAGAGGCAAATTCTGATCTTTTCCCCAACAAAAAAGTGTTACCAGGATTAAAAGAACTTTTTTTAAAAAATTAAGTTCAATTTCAGAATATTTTCAGAGACATGCTGGTTTTCCTTGCCATTTAAATTCATTTGCAATAATCAGAGCAAATGCAATACAAAAGAAAAAATCATTTATTATTTGTGAAATTTTAAATTAAATAGTATCTTTTAGATTTTCTTCCAAATTACATATGTAGTTTCTCCCCTTTGTGGAATTTTACTGAACAGTTAACATCAATTTGCACAATCATCTAACTGAATTAGTACCTTCCTCTTTGTTAGTTCAATGACTAGGAAACATTAACCATGACTGAGAGACATTATGTCTGATCATTTGCTTTTTTTCAACATTGAGGCATGTGGGAAGACAAATTATCCCAATTACCAATAAAAAAAAAATCAGCAAATTGATGAACAGTTAGCACAACAGTATCCTGTTTCTACGTATTGTCCTAGCGTAATGGTGTTCACTTTCATTGTCAAAAGGGAATCAGCTTGGATTAATCATTTAATTTAATAGTTCATGATTCCCAGGATATAACTGATCAAAGTTTGATGGTGGGAAGCCTCTGTAAGATCAGTAGGAATTAACAGAAAATGAATAGGTGTTTCCATGATTTCAGAAACTTTTCAATATCTATTAAGAGATGTCAGATGTCATATCTAAATTGTGAATTAAAACTATTTCCTGAAATTAGAAATATTATATGCAAAATTCCCCAAATGCCTTGGTTTCCATTATTATTGTATTGTATTTAACAGCATTTCTCCATATTTCACTAAAGACAGCAAACTCCATGACAACAGGACAACTGCTTTTAATGAAATACCTAACAGAAGACACAGAACAATTCATTATTTTACCAGCACATAATTGGTTATCAATTGTTTTTAACTAATGCTTATGTATTTAACTTTCCTTAGCTTTTCAACTTCTTGAGAATGAGTTTACTAAAAACTCTAGGTGTTAACGTCAAGGAAAGAGGCAAATATACTGAAGCACAGCTACCGACTTCATAGGGAGTCAATGTATGTATTTGATTTTCACATTGCTCTATTTTAAATCATGAATATATATTTTATGTCACGAGAAAATTATATACTGATATATAATATTACATGTAATATTCTCATTAGTTTACAGTTTTAACTAATAATAACAGGTCACTAAATTTATTTACAAATTACTTTTCTTACATGGAAACATAAAAAGATTTCATTTCTCATACATATTACTTGAATTTTTGAATGGTAAAATCCTGGGAATAAAGGACCTCTTTGAAATTTTGAGTTATTATTCTGACTATCCAAATGAGGTAAGGGTTCCATGGGAGTGAGGGGATGGAGAAGACAGGAACATATTGCTGAGGTAGTAAAACTCTTGTTCTCTATTATTCATACCATAACAGAGTTCTTTCATCAGCTGTGTCTCTCCCATTTCAATATAAATCTATTTCTCCTTCTTAGCATGACTCCCAATAATAACATATGTCACATTAACAAATATTCCAAATAATTATATAAGCAGAGTTCATTACTTTTTTTTTAAAGATTTATTTTTTATTTATTATACATCCCCCCCCTTTTTGCTTGTTCTTGCTGTGTTCATTTTTTTCTGCGTTCTTCTGTGTCTGCTTGTCTCCCCCTGCTGGGGGGGCCTGCCTAGTCAGCTCACTGGCCAGCAGCCCGCTTGCTGGTGGGGGCTGGCCCTTGCTCACAGGGGCTTGCCTTTGCCCCCGGGGGCGTGTCTTTTTGCCCGCCTGCTGGGGCTTGCCTTTGCCTGCAGCAGCAGGCCCTGCCCCCAGAGGCGTGCCCCGCCCACATTGGCTTGCTTTCTCAAGGTGGTCTGCCTGTTAGAAGAGGCCAGGGGACCGAACCCGAACCCAGGGCCTCCCATGTCGTAAACCGGCAACCTACCAACTGGGCTATACAGCCGGCCCCAAGAGTTCATTACTTTAATATCTTGAAGACAGCGAGCATAATGAATATAAACAAAAATAAAGCTTAACATATGTAAAGCCACACTTCATTTCTGGTCATTGTCTTAGTTAAGGGTTAAATTTCAACTATCTATCAATAATCAATGGATGTTTTCCTTCCTTAGCAATATTTATTTCAAAGTAGGGAATTAAAACAACACTGCTTTTATTAAAATTAATGTAAGGTAAAACATTATAAAATCAATGGTTTTATTTTCCATTTGTTTTTATTTTTTGAAATCTTAAGGTTGGAACTGAAAAGCTATCTATTGACTGATAAATGTTTTACCTTTAGGATTGTGTCTAGCACTAAGTTGCATTAGCTAGTTCACCAAAGAAGACTAGTTCAATCCCCCATAATATACTTTCCACGGGTAGAAGGAGAAATAACCACATTCATAGATATGGAGATGCTGAGATTTGCTGTGAAGATTTCTGTGATCATTCACATTGACAACACTTCCACAAAATAAATTTTGGAACCCATTTTTCAAAATTCTTACATAAAGGAAGTCACTTAATCACACTTTAATTTTAGTGATCAACCCCTTCCCCTTTATTTTACATATACCGAAACTCTAATAGAGTTACATATTTATATATAAATATACATATACATATATATGTAACTAGAGGTACATATATATGTAACTAATATATGTAACTCTATTAGAGTTACATAATAACTCTATTAAGGGTTTCTGTTTATATTTGTTAACATCTGCTCAGGGACAAATGAAACATTTACTTTTATACAGAAGTAGCAGACAGTAGAAGAGCAAATTTTGAGGACAATGGATGCAGAATGCATTTCAAAACAGTGATTGAGACTCTAAACAGAAGGGACAACCAAAGGCTAATAATATACACAAAAACATGCATTTATGATAAACATCCTCTTTGTGACCTAGGTGTAAACCTGACAGAAGGATCAGCAGCAAAGTGTACCTTGCCTTATGTCACTATATAATGTGGACAAGTGCTAGCACCTACCAAGATGTAAAGCAAATAAGATAATGAGTAAATACCTGTCTTAAGAAGAAATTTGTTCTGCTAATACACACATAGCAAGATCGCTGCTTGGTTTCAAGGGACCCTCAATAAACAATGAAAGTATGTATGTTTGTGTGTAGGGGAGTGTGTGTTTACCTGAAGCTTAGAATAAAACACAAACAATAAAAATAAGTAATTAGCATCAAATGCCCAATGGGTGCTTGCACAAAAAGTGTTAATACCAATGCATTGGTATTTGTAAAGAACTTACAGGGAATGACAATAAAATATATTTCTAAAAGTCATACTAAATTCTTTATTACAATAAAACCATAACAACTATGTGCATAATGAATTTTTTCCTGAAATGCTATGAATGACATTGGGGCAAATAACTATTTTAGCTTTGTTTAGTTTTAACTAAACTATTAGTTTTAATGACCAAAGGGATAAATGATATAAATAAAGCTCACATCATTTTTTTAAAAAGTATCTTGAATGCCTTTTTCCAAAAGGACTGATTCTAAACATTTATATAGATAGCTAGCCCTTGAAAACTAATTATTCAACCTTGGTAAAAAAATGAAAACTAATAAAAACAGGTATATAAAAAGCCCTCTATCCAACAGATGGTGAAAAATCTCAATTTTTGTTATGCTGAATTTCCCATCAAGGTGATATCATAACCCCATGCTGTGATGACCACTTCTGTTTGAACAGGGAGAAAGGATACATAAAATGTAAAATCTGAAAATACAAAAGACACAGCCAGGATAAAAACAAGGTAAGAACTCCAAGGAAAAGATAAAACACAAATACAAAGTCATAAGGACACAATCAATGCAATCAAGGCCAGCTGAGGCCTCCACTTGATCAGAAAGATGAGACTGATTTGGGAGACAGGCTTAATGCTTGAAGTCAGGGGGTGGGGAGGCATGTATATACCACTTAACTGCCCACTTAACATATGGAATGAAGCATAAAAATTAAAAAAAATAAAAGGGCTGCAAAATCTGCAGGCCTAGTTAGGCAACAAGGTATTGAACCATGCTGAAAAAAAAAATTTTTTTTAAGATTTATTTTTATTTATTGATATATCCCCTCCTTGGTGCTTGTGCTTACTGTGTTCATTTGCTTTGCGTTTTTCTGTGTGTGCTTGTCTCCCCCTGCTGTGGCATCCCGCTGAGTCAGCTCACCGCACAGTGGCTTGCCTGCTCCCGGCGGCTTGCCTTCTCCAGGAGGCCCCGGGAACCGAACCCGGGGCCTCCCATGTGGTAAACCAGAGCCCTACCAATTGAGCCACAGCTGGTTCCCATGCTGAAGAAATTTAATGTTAGGGAAGTAAGCCACTGAAATCAGTAATTGAAACATAAAGTGAACGTGTATGAAAACCTACATGGTTAACTCTAAGACTAAAATAATTAGCAAAGACATGGTCTGTATAAGTAAGTCTAAAATTGCAAATGTGGCAGGTACAAGTTTTATGAAGGAAAGACGCCACTGGAGATTAAAATAAGAGATTTGATCTAGTCGGGAAAATAAAAACAGAGCTTCCCTTAACAACTTTAGAGGGGAGACAAAGGACACAGTGTGCTAACAGGAGAAACCAGGAAAGTCCCCTTGTTAGGAAATGGGTACAGAATTTTCAAGGCACATTAGAAGATATGCATAGAAGCCTGTGTGACTGCAGATCAGAGACAGAAAGTGAAGTCAAGCAAGAAGAGATACAAGGGGGCCAGCTGTAGCTCAATTGGTAGGGTGCCGGTTTACTACATGGGAGGCCAAGCAGACAGAGAAGAACACAAAAATGAACACAGCAAGAACAAGCAGAAAGCGGGGGGATATATAATAATAAAAAATTAAAAAATTAAAGAAATAAAATCTGTAACTTTGAGGGGAAGACTTTTTAAAAAAAAAGAGATACAAGGTAAAAGAATTAGGCATATTAATAAGAAGGGCCTTGTAGACAGGCCACGGATAGACATGTATGTTTATCCTAATCTCAATGTAGTCATTGGAGAGTAATAAGTATACTTGTATTTTGAGATCACTCTCTTTGAATGCAGGTAACATAGTCAGAAAGCTTCACCCAGAGATGGGGTGTTAATCACTAGTTCCAGTGCAAAAATATTATATATAAGGGCAACAGAAGCTATAATGATCTGATGCCATTAAATATCACAAACAACTCCCTCTGCTCGGATTTGTCTGTCTAGCTATGTATTTTGTATATTCCCCAAACAATTTCCCTATTACAAAATATTATATGATGGCTTTCGATAGCTTTTTAAGATTTGAAATCTCTTAAGTACCCAATTATAATATTCTACCAGTGAGTAGGGATACAATTTCAATTGTGAAGAACAATAATCACAAATATTGTTCACCTTGTTACAATTCTACCTTCAGTATCTAATATCATGCTGGCAGATAGTAGGCAATCTATAAATATTAGTTTGATTAAAGGAAAAACTGATTAAACTGATTCATTCTTTTTAATAAGTATTAGTATTATTATAGAAAAATATACTTCATAAATTATTAACTTACAGAGCACCTAATATGTTGTTAACATTGTGCTTAATTTAACTTTGACATATCATCTGTCCTTAGGTTAAGACCTTGTAGGACTGCATATTTTAATATATACTGAAAACCTGAAAAGCCGATAAAACATAACTCAGAGGAAACTATGAATATTGCACTTAAAGTGCACTGCCTATATTTCCTTACTTAAAGATTGATTTCCAGCATTTTTCCTTTGTTTGTAAAAATAAAGAAATGGCGATAAAAATCAAGGAACATATGATACAAGGCCACTATACAAAATTCAATTTTATTTCTGTTTACTGTCAACAAAAAATAAATAAAATTTTAAAGTGAACCGTTTTTCAATGACATTGAAAAACACTCAGATATAAATCTATGAAAACATGAGCAAGAAGACTTGGCATTGGAGACTGTTAGAGAAAATTAAGACCTATAGAAAGGGACAGATATATGTGTCTGTGACTGATAGATCACTATTACATAGTAGTCAACTCCCTCAAACTGTCCTACAGATTTAATGAGCACAATTCAAACCTCAGCTGCTTTTTCTTTTTGCAGAGATTGGTGAGCTGATTCTAAAATGTTTGTGTAAATTAAAAGAATAGCCAAAGAAATCTTAAAGAAGAATAACAAAACTGAGGCATTTATGCCACAAAATATCAAAATTTATTATAGAGCTATTGTAATTAATACAGTGTGATACTGGTACAAAGATAGACAAATCTAATGGAACAGAATTGAGAATTTCAAAAGAGACCTTCACATACCATAAATATTGTTTAATGGTTGTACAATATGGAATTCTATCATCCTAGCATGTAATTTCATACTCAAATTCACCTTAGGGTCCAAATGGCTGCTAGAGATCTAGACATCATATCTGCATCCCAGATAGCAAAGAGGAAATTATCAGGCAAAAAGGTTTGTTCCCAGTTAAGAGAGTTCATTTTAAACAGTTTCCTGGAAGTTCCACAAAGCACTTCCATTTGTATCTCAACAGCTAACACGTAAACTATTGGTCACAACTAGGTGCAAATAAAGCTAGAAAACTGCTGTTATTTGTTTTTATTTGGACACAGTGCTGACTTATAATCGAGGTTCTATTAATGAGGAACAAAAAGAAGAATGGATATTTGGTAACAACTAGTAGTTTATTATATTAAGCTAAAATCCATTTTCTCTTCTTCCCAGGTTAGCCTACATTTTCCAGTCACCTTGTAGTTAGGTACAATGATGTGAATTGGCTGTAGCCAATGAAATATGAGTAGAAATATTGCATGTCACTTCTGAAACAAGGCTTTTAAGAAGTAGAGTTACCGTTTGTATGTTCTCATTCTCTTCGCTCCCTGAAACATCACATGGATGCGAACTCTGACCAACTGAAAACATTCACTTTGATCTATTACAAGAATGAGTAATAAGCTTCTTTTGTGCTTGAGTTATGATCTATTGGGGGTTTATTTATAGTAGCAGTTAGCATACCTGAATTGACATCAGAGTGACCATAAAATTTATCATTCAAACCAGGACACTTTTAAAAGTGAAAGGGGGACTACTAATAATTTAACACCAGGACAACACAAATAAACCTGTACTGTTCTGGGAAAACCAGGACTTAATGGTCATCTGAACAACTAAGATTAATAAGATTTATAAATAGAAAGAATAAGCAACAACATGTTTGATGTACCTATCTCTTGACAGGAAGATTTAAAATATAGGTTATTTCTTAGAGCAATTTTCAATAATAACCAAAAAGAAATCATTTCTAATGTGCTCCAGAAAGCATTGCATTTAAGGCAAGCATATAATTCAATTAAGCAAATAACATTATTAATTGATGGATCTAAATCAACAGTGCAGATTTAATTTTACCTCCCAAACATATTCTGTAGGATGTATGAATATTAAAGGATAAAATACAGATATATGCAGCTAAAACCCATTTTTATGTTTATATTAGAAGGAGTTTTAAATTTTTAATTGAAATATTTTTATATAAATTTTACTACTTAATTATTGAGGAGATGAAGACCAAGTTAAGCATTACAAGTATTAGCAAAAAAGGTTTTGTTTTGCTAAAAAAGAAAAACAACAAAAAGCCAAACCAAGATATATAAAAAATAAATAAAAAATTAATAAAAATTAAAAAAAAAGAGAGAGGGTAGAGGATGTGGAGCTTATACTTATTTTGTGCATTATTTCTATTTAGGTTGATTGTAAATATTTGGAAATGGGTAGAAGTGATGGTAGGACATTTTTGTGAATGTAATATATAATAGCGCTGAATTATGTATGTTGTAGTAGAAAGCAGAAGTTTTCAGTCATGTATGCTATTAGAAGGAAAGTTAGAAGATAAAGCATGGTATTGTATAACACAATGAAGCCTGTGGTGGATGATTATTGTGGTAAATAGTCCAAATATAAGAATGGTCTTTCATGAACTATAACGAACATGCCTCACTACTAAAAGGTGTTAATTATTGGGTGCCATCTGGGGAAAAATACACCGAATGAAACTATGGACTATAGTTAGCAATATCTTAACATTCTTTCATCAATCATAACAAATTTATAAATTGTTACATAACAAATAATGTAAATTTAGTTTTATACATAATTTTATGTAAACAAACAACTTCACTAATTTAAAAAAATCACAATAATTAAAAATCATTTAATTATGTTAAGTGAAAGAAACCATACACAAAGTTATATATGGTATGATTCCATTTGTATAAAACGTAAAAATAAATAAATCTATAGAGGCAGAATTACATTAGTGGTTATGCAGGGCTGGGAAAGGACAAAGGGATTGAGAGGTTACAGCTAAGTCATATAGTTTCTTTTCTTTTTGGGGTAATAAATATTTTCTAAAATTAATTGTGATTGTGAATGCACAACACTGTAATTATATGGAGAGCCAGTGATTGTATACGTGGATGGATTTTATGGTGTGTGAATATATCTCAATAAAACTCCTTATAAAAAGGGGAAAAAAAAAAAAGCCAAACCATTTTATGAGTAAAATGGCACATTAATTGCATGGAATACAGATGCAGAAAACAATTTAATATGTCATGCTGACCTATGCTTTTTGAAAGCTTGACTGGTTAGTATAAATTCTCTAAACTTTGCAGGCTAAATCTATCAACCATTAAAAATCCATATGCTCTATTTTTTATTCTCATCTTAATAATAAGGTGCAGGATTAATAACCATTTGGGGTTAATATTTTCTAGATGTGGTTCAGATCAACTGTTCTGAACCAGTCATTAATTCTTTAAACGTGTTTTATGTCTTGATTGGTGTTGCTTAAATAACTTATAAGCTTTTTATAGTCTTTTTTATTTCTTAAGTAAATATCTTGTCTACTCACTTTTAAATTTACCCATTAGTTAGAAAATTAATAATGAGTAAATGAATTGGCTTGCCTAAAATATGGAAAATGAGAACAAATGTTTAAACTTTTCTGCCTATACTCAAGACCAACGATGAATAAGAACACAGTTCAATATTCACAACCATTCAGTCTTTTTTTCACAACTTACTCTGCCTAAAGTTGGTAACAAACTGTTCCAACTCCAATGAGAAATGAAAATAAAGTCCTTTAACCAATATCTTTTCTAAAATAATTGGTTACTTGTATATCTATATAGCTAGTCAACAAACTTTTATTGCCCCTCTGTTGTGTCAGTCAGTAAGCTACCTAATTCAGATAGAGATAAAAGATCAAATCCTTTCATTCAAGGGTTCACAATCTAATGAGAAGACAACATTTAAATATTATGATATAAATGCTATGATAGACACTACTTTCCAAGTGCCCCATAAAAGGGGTTTTATAATTCAGCTTTGACAGCCTTCATCTTCTTCCACAATAAGAGGTGAAGTCTTTTCAGTACCTTAAAGCATCAACAGAGAAACCCATGCAGAGTAGGTGAAAGTTGGCATGAGAAAAGATAAAGGAACACTTTTCAGATAAACTGGGATGCATGGCTCCATGTGAGAGAAACAGAAGACATATCTTTTGAAATGACTGCATGGTGTGGAGAGCTGAAGGTCAGGGAATGACAGAAGATAAAAATATAGAGGTAGCCATGGGTCATAAGGTAAAGTTACTTATATCTCCTATATTTGAAGATTTCCCTGCAAATTAAATAGTAGGTAAAACACAGGGGTGAGTTAAGCAGGGTATGGACATGATTAGAACTTCGTTTTAGAAAATATGTCTGGCAAAAGGATAAAGGATAGATAAGAGAAGCTGGAACGGACTGGATAAAGACCTAAAACAGGAATAATTTGGGACACAATCACAGCAATATGGAGGAGAAATGATGAAGCACCAGATTGATGCAATGGTTGTAGAAACTGATTTGAAAGAACTTTAGAATGTAAAATCAACAGGTTTGGGTGATTGTTGTGGTTATAACAGTGAATTAGTCACTTATAATAACAAACTTAAATGTTCAAAAGATTCTATACTATATTTCATCTTGTTATTAAATATCTAACTAATAACTTTGTTTCATTATAATTTAAACTATAGTATCCTTCTCAAAACCAGTGTTCAAACATTTAGTACCACCACATTTAAACTTTAAAACACAGGTATAATAAATGGCTTTTAGTAAAATCAAAATGTTGTACATTCATCATCTCAAAAAAATATAGAACAATTTAATTACTCCAAAAAGAAAGACTCCACACCCCTAAGCATTCCTTCCTCAGCCTTACATGACAAGTAATCTAATTTTATCTTTATAGATTGATTTATTTTTACATTTTATATAAATGGAATCATACAATATGTAGTACTCTGTGTCTGGTCTCTTTCACTTAGTATAATGTTTCTTTTTTTTTGTCTGATATTAACATTTTGTAGTATTAATCTACATTTGTTCAGCTTCAAATAAGAACGGTTTTATATATGCAGTTTTACCCAAACTAAAAGCTATTGATTACACATTTTGGATAGATCATGTGGTAAGTGAATGTATCTCAATAAAACTGCTTAGTAAATAACTAAATAATTGTGCAAGAACAGCCAGAAATAGCAGTTATGTACAGCAGGGGAAACAGAGAGATTGAGAGGTGAGGAATTTTCTTGTTTGTCTGTTTTGTGTTCATTATTATTACTGAAATAATGAAAATGATTTAATAATGATTGAAATGATAAACGCACTATTGATTGTATTCTGTGGATAAACTGTATGCTTTATCAATATGTATCAATATCATTGATTTGTTAAAAAAACTTTCTCTAGAAATATCAGTACTGTTATTTTTAATAAAAAAAAGAAATTCGATATCACTTTTAAAAAACACTGTGGAACATTAACCATATAAAATGCAGTAACTATTTTTTTAATTTCAAGGTGTGTTTTTCTTTTTTCTTTTAAATATTTTCTTAATATTTGTTAAATTAAGTAGATGAAGGAATAAATCTTGTATTAACCAAAGTAGGAACTAAATAATTTTGATTTAATAAAAGGGATAATATGATTTCCAATGTTTACTGTAGTGTATCTTGTACAGATAACATGTATTTTTAAAGGGAAAAAGAAGGAATTGAAACTATTTTTTCCTTGCGTTTTTAATTGACCTGAGGGGCATTCCCTGTACTAAGGTTACAGTTTCTGTTTTTTTCCCTCTTATTTTCCTTATAATGATTGAAATGTCTATTTTAAAAGGCAACTGGAAAAAGTTATGCATGTTGTTTTAAAATAGTATTCTTTTTATTTGACTGACTATTCATTTTACACTATATATAATAAAATTTCCACAAGAAAAAAAAAACCCACAGGTAATGTTCTTCAAATGAGCAAACAATTTTTAGGGCAATTTTTTTTCTCATAATGAGGCTTTCCTTTAAAGAATTTAACATTAGTATGTACTTGATTTTGATTTAGATGTGGACTTTTTCACTTAAATTTGAAATGGTTTATAATTATTTTCAGTGGCTGTAGCTAAACAATTAGAACTTATTGATAAAATCAGAAACTCAGGGTTTAGATTTTACAATATGAGAGTTCATTTTAAAAGGAAAAAAAATGTAAGATTCTCTTGGAAGCAGGAGGTGAGAAGTTAAAACTTTCTAAGAAACAATGTAAAAAATGAAGAGTATAAAGAAGAGACTACCTTATGAAAGTCAAGAAGGATTGGCTTAAAGAAACCCATACTATTTTTAAAACTATTCTGAAGAGAAAGACAACATCAACAAGGCTATATAACATGAAAGAACTGCAGAGACACTGGAAAAATTAAATCCACATATACATATTTTCCAGCTGCCCTTCATAGTGAATATGAAACTAATTACTTATTCACAGACAACTGGGTATAAGTAAATACTTCACACATGATTTCCTAAATCACTGTTAACTGTTTCTCTCCTCTTCCTCACTGCATAGAATGAATTTCATCATTATCTAACACATCATGTTCTTTCAAATGGTGAAAAATAAGGCAACAAACTATTTTCTTTGCAGAAAATACTATAAAGGAGGGAATACCCTGAGATTGTGGAGAGAGAAGTGACACAAATTATAGTTGTTCAGGTACTAAATGTTTTTAAATTTATGGACTCTAATAAACTATGCATATTCATTCACCTGTTTGCCTACATACAGGAGAGGTCAATTACCCTATCATAAGTTGATAAAACAAGTCCTGCAGCTGCGGATGATTCATGTTCCTGTGGACACCTCCTCAAAGAAATTTTACCTTCCAGAGCCTTTCATGCTCCTACTCTGCCTCAAAATACTCTCAGTGGTTCACTGTTTTCTAAGACTATTTGGGGGGTGGGAGTGGGGCGTATAATCTACCAACTTAAGTGAAAGGTGTTCATTTTAATAAAATCTATGAACTGGACCTGGGGATTCAGCAGTGAACTGAGCAGTGACTTCAACTGATCTAGGGATGCTAACTACTCCAATCTCTCCCTTTTTCATGGTTTGCTCTCTGCATCTCCTATGCTCTCCTCTTATCACTGACTGCCCTTTAACTGATGCTTTTTTTTTGCTCTTACTTTAACTCTTTCATGGATTGGTTTATAACAGCCCTTCTGCTTTAACCCTTTCTCATGAACCCATCAGTGTATCTTTACGGCATTCGTTTCTGATTGCTGTTTCCCCTAGGCACTTAACTTAAAAAACCTAAATACCTAAAAGAGTAATCTGGCTGGTTTAGCCATTTATGGAAACGCATATATGAGAGACAGCAGGTAGCAGATTAGCCAATGAATTCTATGTTTTCAGATCAGGTGCCCATCCTTTTCCCAATAATTTATGATTAAGCAAGCAGGACTTTGTGGCACTAACCATTACTGATAACCTTCAGCAAGCCTACTGGTTAGACAAGATGATGGTTTGAAAATGGCAGACATTCTAAGATTTCTAATATACTTATTTTTAAATTTTTATTGAACTAATCCATATTTTACACTTAACTAGCTTGCAATCAGACAAAATTACATCAGTTAAAGGGCAAGCAGTCAGTCATAAGATTGTAGGCTAGTTAAGTGTAGTAACAGACATAGTTATTATAAGTGATGCACAAAGGCATTGTAGCAGTTTGGCATTGTTTATGAAATCCAAAAATAGTTATTGGATTATGTCTGTAAACTGGTCTGTCAGAGGTATCACTTTTGATTAATTATGATTAGGACTTTGGGCAATATCAGTAGGGCGTTAAGTCCCCGCCCCTTGGTGGGCAGGGACTCATAGAGAAAAGACATGGCAAAGGACAGAGTTGGAGTTTTGCTTCTGGAGTTTTGAGCTGGAGCCCGGGAGGTGAACACACAGGAGAAGAAAAGAGAAGAATAGAAAAGGCTCCTTAGACATAGCAGAAGCCCCAGGGAGAGAGAGAGAGCAGTTTGCCTGATAGTCTACAGCTGGCCTTGTGGAGAGACCATAGCAGCTGAGCCTGGAGAGAAAGTGAGCCCCAGGAAGAGAGGAACCCAAGAATCTTGAACTCTTGGCAGACATCTTGCCCCAACACGTGGCATTAGACTTTGGTGAAGGAAGTAACCTATACTTTATGGCCTGGTAACTGTAAGCTTCTACCCCAAATAAATACCCTTTATAAAAGCCAACAGATTTCTGGTATTTTGCATCAGCACCCCTTTGGCTGACAAATACAGGCATAAACCTCAAAGAAAGATGTTAAAGGACTGTCTGTTCCTTTCTAAGAGAGACAATATCAAAACAATATAAACATGCACTGAACATTATTATGCCACTAGCTAAACAACTGTGCTTCATAATTAAATATCCTCAGCTTGGCGGTATCCTTTTGTCTTCAAAGTTGAATCATCTTCAGCACTTTTAAATAACCATGTACATTTTTACACAACACCTCTGTTGTTTTAACAACATTAACTAGGGTAAGGCTGCATTCAAGCAGCTGTTTAGGTTAATTTATACCATCCACAGCATCAATCACAATTTCTAAAATCAATATATGGTTATAGGTTCTGAGTGAGATGACCCTGTTTTTTAATACCAGCACCTTTAATTAATATCATCAAAACCTTGGGCAGGTTATGTACTTCTCTCAGGCTCTGTTTTTTCTTCTATAAAATAGTGCTAATAATATTTACTTTACATAGATATTATTAGTATTAAATGAAAAAATATATGAAATACTTAAGCACAGTTCTTATTGCGGAGCAAAAATACTCAGATTGTAGCTGTTAAAATTAAATTCATAACAAACTCCTATACCCTTGTTTATTTTACCTTAATTTTAAATTATTTCCATTGTATGCAAATAAATTATCTATTATCCTCTTTGCTTGTTCCCTTCAAATTTTCCCAGAGTAGCAGAATCTTTTACCCCCTTGTCATTTATGCAGTATATAGTAGTGAAATATGAGAAGGGAAAGAAAGGTAAATGTATCTCTTTGTTCATAGTGACCAAAACAGGTTCATTAACTGCTAAAACAATATGATTAATTGATGTGTTGACGACATCTTTATCTTTTACAAACAGCAACCTCTTAGCATTCAATCTCCTAGACCTTGGTTGAGGTTTTCCTCTGTCTCTTTCTCATGAAAACAGCATTTATCTTGAAACTTTCATTTCACAAAGTTTGGAAGTTATTTGCGCTTTGGTTTATTTTTTGTGCAACACAAATAGTTCTAGGCCAGTAACTGTTTTTGTTATGTTTTGTTTACTTTGAGTACAAAATTACTTATATGCTTTCAGCAAGAAGCATTTGCATATTGTATTACAGACCCTTGAAGGCAAAACATTTTCTACATTAAAAATCATGAACTGAGTTTGTTCTGAAACACTGGGACAGTTCAAGATTATTTTTGTGAATTCCATAAAGAAAAAGATTATGTTGTAAACTAATCTGTTCCTCTGGGTGTGACACCCTTTGATTTATTAAATTCAGTGAAGTGCCTCTGATTAAAGGCCTGAGACAAGCCCTAATGCCAGCCTACAGCTGAGATCGGGAAGAAACTGGGGCCACAGAGTGACAAGGAAGCCCAGGAAAGAGAGACCAGACAGAGATCAGTGACCATCTTGCTTCAAGACATGTCAACTGATTTTGGTGAGAAAGTAACCTTGAGTTGGACTCTTTAGGACCTTGTAACTGTAAGCTTTTACCCAAATAAATACCCTTTATAAAAGCCAACAGATTTCTGGTACTTTGCACCAGTTCCCCTTTTGGCAGACTAATACAGAATTTGGTACCAGGAGAGTGGGATACAGTCTGATGCAAATACCAAAAATACTGGAATGGTTTTATCAATGGGTAAGGGATACTATTTTTTTGGAGGAATTGTGAGATGCTTGATGGAAAAGGTCCAGACTGCTTTGAAGACACTGTTGGTAGGAATATGCTGCCTGATATTTTTCCTGATAAAGTATTCGAAATTATGAAATGATGAAACTGTTATTTGAAACTGGAGGAAAAGCAATCTGTGCTTTAAAGTTGCAGAGAACTTAGCAAGATTGACTCCTGATGTTATATGGAAGTCGGAATTTGAAAGTTACAAGCTTGGACATTTAGGCAAGGATTTTCCAAACTAAATGTGGAAAATGAAATCTGGCTTCTCCTTGCAGCTTATAGCAAAATGCAAGAGGAAAGAGCTAAGCTGAGAATTGAATTGCTGGGCACAAAGGAACCAGAGACCGACTCCCAAAATTCCAAGCTTCTAGAAATCAGGCCCTGCAGCTGTTTGATATAATTATGAATTCCAAAATTTGATATTGAATCATGCTTGTAAACTGATCTGTTCATCTGGACATGATTGAGTTATGATTAGGGCATTGACTGGGCCACATCAGTAGGGCATTGAGCCCCATCCCTCAGTGGGTGTGGTCTCAAATATAAAAGGCAAGGCCAAAGACAGAGGGAGCAGATTTGAGAAGCAGATTTTTGAGAAGCAGTTCTTATGTTGGAGAGGACGCCCCAGGAGGAGAGAAGTGAGCCATTCACCTGATAGTCTACAGCTGACCTTGTGGAGCAACGGGAAGGAGCTAAGCCCAGAGAGAAACGCAGCCCTGGGAAGAGAGGAACCCAAGAAGCCTGAACCCTGGCAAATGTCTGCAGCTGTCTTCCTCCAACACGTGATAATGGACATTAGTGAGGGAAGAAACTTATGCTTTATGGCCTGGTAACTGTAAGCTTCTATCCCAAATAAATACCCTTTATGAAAACCAACCAATTATTGGTATATTGCAAAGGCACCCCTTTGGCTGACTAATGCTGGCCCCCAGAATATAGTGCCCCATTTAAGGAATTAATTTAAATTTGAACTTGTAAATCAGGATTGAAGACTTGTGGAAAGTCCAGGAAAGACCAGGAAAGACTTGTGGAAAGTCTTACTGTCTGATGGCTTGGACCCGTTTCCTGCAAGCTAAACCAACAACCTTTCTGTGAGACTGTATGAACAAAACTACTGCCAGCCTGGACTAAAAGGGATATGGAGAGGAGAGATGGAAGGAAAAATGGCTTTAAGAGCACAGCCATGGAAGCTGAGGTCTGTGTAATTAAGTCATCTTTTTGGGCCAGAGAGGGACCCCACCCATATGTAGGGAGAGGGTGATTTTGCCCTGGCATTTGAAGAGGGTCGATTTTCCAGCCTGCTGTTCAGGGACAGTTTTACTGCCCCATGCTGCAGAAGAGATGAACCATGTTCCCCACGGGTTGGGGAGAGTGAGGTCACCACCACACTTCTCTGAGGGGGTAGGCCTGTTCCCCATAGGCTGGGGAGAGTTAGGTCACTACCCCACTTCTCAGAGGGGGTGGGCCTGTTCCCCTAGGTTGGGGAGATTGAGGTCACCACCCCATTGCTCTGAGGGGAGTGGGCTATTCCCCATAGATTAGGAAAGATCAGATCACCACCTCACTGTTCTGAGGAGGTTGGGCTTGTATGCCAGAGATTGAGGAGAATGTTTCTACCAACTCACTGTACTAAGGTGTTAAGACTGTACCCCAGAGATTGGGGAAAGTGTGGCTATCACCCCAATGTTCTTAGAGGGTGAGGTCTGGAACTTGGTTGTCATCCAGATGCTTGATGAGGTTGGAACCACGAAAATGGGCATTGGGCAAGCCTGTGGAAAGAGTGGGCCCTGATGAGGCCCGAGGAGAAGAAACTATCATCTTAATAATGACTCTCAGACTTTGAAATCTAATGGAGTGAGACCTGCAGGGTTTTGGAACTGTTGAGGGACCTGTGAGGCATGTTTCCCTCCCAAATTTTCCTTGTGGTAATGCAAATGTTTATCTTATGTCTGTCCCTCTGTATATTAAAAGCAGACATCTTATTTTGTAAGTTTCACACGTCGACAGCCAGAGAGGACTTTCCTCCAAGATAAACGGTATTCCTATAACTGATTGTGATGTGATTTTGTACTCAGCATTACTACTGAAAGGATTTAAGTTTTCTTGGAATATTGTAGTATCTTTTTGTGATTCAAAGAGTAAAGTGTGACAGTTTGAGGTTATTTTTGTGACTCTCAAAAAGAGAAAGATTATGTTGTAAACTAATATATTCCTCTAGGTGTGATACCCTTTGATTACATTAAACTCAGTGGGGGGCGGGCTCTGATTAAGTTTACTTGATAAAATCAATTTAGGGCTTCTAACTGGGTTACATCAGTAAGGTATAACTCAGGTCAAGTCCCCACCCCCTTGGTGGGCTAATATAAATGGACACTCACTCAAGAAGAAATGCTGGAAAGAGGACAGAGCTCTGTCATTTTTGATCATCCTGGGGCCCCAGGGAAAGGTGAGCCATTTGCCTGATAGTCTGCAGCTGAGAGAGAGGAAGCCTTGAGAGGCAAGCCCTAACACCAGCCTACACCTGAGATCGGGAAGAAGCTGGGCCCACAGAGCCTTAAGACGACAAGGAAGCCCAGGAAGGAGATCAGGCAGAGATCAGTGGCCATCTTACTTCAAAACATGGTAAATGACTTTGGTGAGAAAGCATCCTTGAGCTAGACTGTTCATGGCCTTGTACCTGTAAACTTTTACCCAAATAAATACCCTTTATAAAAGCTAACTGACTTCTGTTACTTTCCATCACCTCCTCTTTGGCAGACTTACACAAACACCATTGTAGCTTCTATTTCCACCATTTATTTTGTGTTATGGTGAACAATTTTGATAGAGCTTTGATACAGATTGTCTGACAAAACATGTTTAATAATACTGACAGGAAAAAGTCAAAGAGAACATCAAGCTGGCTGTAAAAATGCAATTGTACACTGATGTAACAGGTTAACAAATAAATGGCTAAGGAAATGGAAGGTAAATATAGTCTGTATTTTATTTTTTATCTTTTATTGTGTTAGTAAAAATTTACAGTATCTTCTTTCAAAATCTTTAACTACTTGGATAAACAGCTTTTTTACTACACAACTATTTAATGCCCCATTTGGCTGAATAATTATTTCATCATATATTTCATTCTTATATATGTTAAGTTCTTTTTTTCAGATTCTGGTCCTTTGGTTGGTCAATTTATCCTTTTTCTTGTATTTACTATGCAATTTTTTATGGCTCTAAAATATCTATGATTTGGTATAGTTAAGTGATTAGAACAATTACCCAGATTCTCCACCTTTGCAATGTGATTTTTTTTTTTTGAGGTACCGGATCCGTATGTGGGAAGCTGTCACTCAACCACTGAACCACATCAGCTCCCCTGAGTTGTTTTTTTCTCACTTATTTTGCTTGTTGTTTTGTTGCTTTGTTGCTTTGTTTTTAGTGGGCACGGGGAACTGAACCCAGGACCTCCATGTGGGAAGCAGGTGCTCAAATGCTTGAGCCACATCTGCTCCACACAAAGTGATTTTTTACCTCTTCCCATCAAGTGATGGATTCCATTTCCTCACCCTTTAAATCTTGGAGAATTTCACTTTCTATTGGATCTCTGCCATCACCATGTGAAGAAGTCCAGAATAGCTTCTATAAGCTGTGAAGAAGAGCCATCTCAGGGAAGACCATTCTCAACTTGTCTGCTCCCACTAGACCTGCCAGCTAACAAAGGGCAAACCCAATTAGATCATACTGGCTTGGCCCAAACTAGAAGGATCAGTATTCTGGGGCAAAAATTTACATGCTGCCTCCTGTGAAGCTAAGTATGTGGAAATGTATTCCTCAGAGCTCTGAGATTGTCATGGTTTCCTGCTTAACTTGTACACTGTAGAAAAGGTCTGAAAGCCCCCTTTATTGATTTGTAAAGAAGAAAAGCATGTAAACAAAAGCATAAATGATTGATTTATTTTATAAATTAGATGGACTTGAAATAAAACCAATGATTACTGTTAGTGCTTGAAATGAAGAAAAAGTGGAAATTTCAGAGCATTCACTGCAAAAAAAAAAAAAAAAACAACAGAAGTTTAGGGGAAAATAGTTTAAAAATCTTGATTTGTGAAACTGTTAGCAAATATGTTAGCAAATTATATAATATCTGTGACAGCTGAAAATAAAATTATTATTTATAGATCTGGAGAAAATATATGTGATGAAAATGCAGTTTAAGAAAAATGAAGCAAAATGCCTATATGAATATACCTAGATATTTCAATTCTTCAAAATATTTAGTGTCATCACAGTATCCAAAAGAAGAA
>PVKH010004378.1:0-10084 GCA_004027955.1 Chaetophractus vellerosus
CTTGTAAAGAGAACTGAGTAGCTGAGCCCGGAAGGAAACAAGCCCCAGAAAAAGAGATGAGCCTTATACCAGCCTACAGCTGAGATTGGAAGAAGCAGGGACCTTCTTTAAGAAGAAGAAGAAGCGGGGGGGGGAGAAGAAGAAGGAAGGTTGAACCCTCACAGGCATTACCTGCCATCCTGCTCCAACACGTGGCCAATGACTTTGGGTGAGAAAGTACCTCTTATGGTACCTTGAGTTGGACTCTTTAGGGCCTTGTGACTGTAAGTTTCTACCCCAAATAAATACCCTTTATAAAAGCCAACAGAGTTTTGGTACTTTGCATCAGCACCCCTTTGGCTGACTAATACAAATATAAATGGACTAACATCACAACTGAAAGGCAGAGATTGTCAGAAATACAAGGATTATCACCAGAGATAAAGAGGATCACCTCACAATGATAAAGCATCAATTTATCAAGAAGGTATAATAATCCTAAAGAGATGCAAACCTAATGCCAGAGCCTCAAAATACATAAAACAAAACTTGATATAACTAGAGGAATAAGTAGACAAATCCCCATAGTTGGAGGTTTTTTTCGCCTTAATCTTTTTATTTTGAATTAATTTCAAACTTGCAGAAAAGTTACAAAAATAAAACAAAACCCTTACAGAGAACTCCAACATACTCCCCTCACCAGATCCCCAGATCCACCCATTTAACATTTTACCACATTTCCTGTATCATTCTATCTATCCATTCATCCATCTATCTGTCTATTTGTTGAGCTATTTTCTAAACATTTGAAAGTAGACTGTATAGATCACACTCTTTGAGCATATTGTACTTCCAAGTACATTTCCTAAGAACAAGGATATTCACTTCTGTAAACACCTTATCTAGTCATCAAGTTCAAGAACCTTAGCATGAATATAAAACTTATAGTTTATATTCTAATTTTTTCATATGTTCCAATAATGTTCTTAAAATTTTTTTTTTATTAAAAAAGTTTTGGGTTTACAGAACAATCATGCATAAAATATAGGGCTCTCATTTACTACCCTATTATTAACATCTTACATTGGTATGGAACTTTTGTTACAATTGATGAAAGCACATTTTTATTATTGTACTATTAACTGTAGTCCACGGTTTAACTTAGAGTTTACTGTGTAGTACAGTTCCATGGATTCTTCTAAAATTTTTTGTTCTGTTTCCATCTATCCAACCTAATATTTCCCTTTTTAACCACATTCAGATATATATTTCAGTGCTGTTAATTAAATTCACAATGTAGTGCTACCATCACCACCATCCATTACCAAAACATTTCCATCATTCCAAATAGTTGGAGATTTTAACACCCCTCTCTCAACAATAGATAGAACAAATAGAAATCAATAAGTATATAGAATATTTGAATAACATATACTGGGTCATGTCAAAGATTGAAATCATACAAAGTATATTCTCTGGACACAAAATAAGTAAATTAGAAATCAATAGCAAAAAGATATGTAGAAATTCTCTCAATAATTTGGAAATTAAACAATGTTTCTAAATCCATGAGTCAAAGAGGAAATCACAGTGGAAATTACAAAATACTGGGCCAGCTGTAGCCCAATTGTTAGGGCGCCGGTTTACCACATAGGAGGCCCCGGGTTCGGTTCCCGGGGCCTCCTCGAGCGGGCAGACCGCCTAGAGAAGGCAAGCCGCTGCGGGTGGGGCAAGCCACCGTGAGCAGGGCAAGCCCCTGCGAGCAGGGCAAGCCCCTGCGAGCAGGGCAAGCACCCGCGAGCAGGCAGGCCGCCACACGGTGAGCTGACTCGGCAGGTCACCGCAGCAGGGGGAGACAAGCAGACACAGAAGAATGCAAAAAAATGAACCCAGCAAGAACAAGCAGAAAGGGGGGGGAGGATATGTAATAATTTAAAAAAAGAAACAAAATACTTTGAACTGAGTGATTATATAAAAATATATTAAAAATTGTGGGGTACATCTAAGGAGTGCGTACATGAAAATTTAGAGCTTTAAGTATGTGTATTGGTAAAGAAGAGCAGTTTTAAATCAATAATCTAACCATCTACCTTAAGAGACTAGAAAAAGAAAAGCAAATTAAACCTAAAGTCAGAAGAAATGAATAATAAATATAAGAGCAGAAATCAATTAAATATGAGGGGGTGAGCATTAGAGAAGATTCACAAAGCCAGAAGTTAGTTATTTGAAAAGATTTTTAAAATGATAAATTTCTATCAAGACTGTTTAAAAGATAGTCTCTCTCTCTCTCTCTCCCTCTCCCTCTCTCTCTCTCTCTCTCTCTCTCTCTCTCTCTCTCTCTCACACACACACACACACACTACCAATATCAAGAATGAGGGTGTCATTATATAGTTCCTAAAGATATTAAGTATAAGGAATATTGTGAACAACTTTATGCCAATAAATCCAACAACTTAGATGAAGTGAATACATTCCTTTAAAAAAAAAAAACAAAAGAATAAATAGAAACACAAGAAGAAATAGAAACTCAAATCAGTCCTATCTCTCTTAAAGAAATTGAGTTTATAATTAAAATTCTTCATCAAACAAAGAAAACTTCAGCCCAGACAGCTTTGCAGATGATGTCTACTAAACCCACAAGGTAGAAATAATACAAATATTACACAAACTGTTTCAGGAAACAGAGGAAAGAGAAAATACATCCCAATTCCTTTCATGAGACTGGCATTATTCTGTTACCATAACCTGACAAAAACATTACAAAAAATAATAATTATAGACATATATCGTACAAAAATGCAAATTTCCTCCATAAAATATTAGCAAATTAATGCAGTAAAATATAAAAACAATAATATGTCATAAATAAGTGAGGTTTATTCCAGGAATGCAAAGTTGGTTCAACATTCAAAAGTCAATCAGTGCAATTCACCAGATGAAGAGAATAAAAGAGAAAAATTATGGTCATCGCAATAGATACAGGAAAAAAGCATTTAACAAAATCCAACTGCCTTTCATGATTTTAAACTTCTCAACAAACTAGAAAAGAAGGAAAATTTCCCAGTCTGATAAGGACATCTACAAAAAACTGAAATTAACATCATAATGGTGAAGCCTTTAAAACTTCTGCCCTAGGATAGGGAACAGGGAAAAAATGACCACTCTCACCACTTCTGTTAATTGGAGTTTCTAGCTCATGTAGTAAGGCAATAAAAATAAATAAAAGGCATAAAGATTGGGAAGGAAAAAAAACAATAAGCAAATTTAACAAAATCACAGGATGCCAGGTTAATACAGAAGTATATTGTATTTCTGTATACTAGCAATAAATAATAGAAAATGGAGTTGTTAAAACAATACCAATTTACACAACTGCATCAAAAATTTCTCTTTGTAAAGAGAAATTAAAGACTATAAATTAATGGAGAGAGCTACCATATTCATGAATTAAATGACTTAATATTGTTAAGATGTCAGTTTTTCCAAAATTTATATTTAGATTCAGTACAATCCCAATCAAAATCCCAGCAAACTTTTCAAAATATAAATTGCCAAGCTAATTCTAAAATTCATGTGAAAATACAAAGGACCTAGAATACCTCAAACAGTCTTGAAAAAGTACACATTTGGAGGATGTTTTGGTTTTCTGGGGCTGCCATAACAAAGTACCACAAATTGGTGGCTTAAAACAACAGAAATTTATTGTCCAAAATCAAGATGTTGGACCGTGTTTCCTCTGAAGTCCGTAGGCTTGAGGTGGTGGCTTGCTGGCAAACTATGGCATGACTCAATCTCTGCCTCCATACATGGTCATCTTCTCTATTTGTCTATGTCCAAATTTCCTCTCCTTATAAGGATACTAGTCATTGGATTAGTGGATTAGGGCCTACCGTAAACTAGTTTGGCCTGATCTTTTTTTTTTTTTTTTTAAGATTTATTTTATTTGTTTATTTCTCCCTACCCCCTCATTGTTTGCACTTGCTGTGTCTGTTTGTATTCTTTGTTTCTTTAGGAGGCACCAGGAACCGAACTCGGGCCCTCTGATGTGGGGGAGGCATCTAATCCCTTGAGCCACCTCCATTCCCTGCTTTATTGTGTCTTTTATTATGTTTTCCTTCTTGTGTCTCTTGTTGCGTCATCTTGTTGCGTCAGCTTGCCATGCCTGCCTGTCATGCCAGCTTGCTGTCTTCTTTAGGAGGAACTGGGAACTGAACCAGGGACCTCCCATGCGGTAGATGGGAGTGCAGTCGCTTGAGCCACATCTACTTCCCTTGACCTGTTCTTAACTAATAACATCTTCAAAGTTCTTATTTCCAAATAGGATCACATTCACAAGACTAGGGGTTAGAATTTGAACATATGTTTTTTGGGGACACAATATGATCCATAACAGTTTGCATGGATTGCCAGCAAGCCACCATCAGATCCCTACAGACTTAAGAGGAAGCATGGCTCTACTGAGACCTTTTTTTTTTTTTTAAGATTTTATTTTTATTTATTTGTATATCCCCCCCTTGCTGCTTGTTCTTGCTGTGTTCATTGCTTTTGTGTTCTGTGTCTGCTTGTCTCCCCCTGCTGCGGCATCCCGCCGAGTCAGCTCACCGCGTGGTGGCGTGCCTGCTCGCCGCGGCTTGCCTTCTCGAGGAGGCCCCCGGAACCAAACCCAGGGCCTCCCATGTGGTAAACCAGGGCTCTACCAATTGAGCCACAGCTGGTTCCCAATCTACTGACACCTTGATTTCAGACTTCTAGCTTCCAGAACTGTGAGACAAAAAAATTGTCGTTTTAAACTCTTTGTGGGTTTTTTGTCATGGTAGCCCTAGGAAACTAAAAAAGAGGACTTACAGTACCTGATTTGAAGACTTACTTAAAATGACAGAAATTAAAACAGTGTAATATTGGCATAAGGATGGATAAATAGATCAAATATAGAGACCAGAATAGACCCACACATACAGTATAGCAAGCCAATTCAATATAAAAAGAAACATCTTTTCAACAAAGGGTACTGGAACAATTGAATATTTGTATGAAATATAAAAATAAAAGAACCTCAACCTCTGTCTCAGATCATACACAAAAATTAATTCAAGCTGGATCATAGAATTAAACATAAAAGCTAAAAATATAAAACTTCTAGAAGAAAGCAAAGGAGAATATCTTTACACTTTTGGTATAGGCAAAGATTTTCTAGACAGGACATATAATGTATTCGACATAAAAGAAAAAAAATAATGAATTATACTTCAACACTTAAAGTGGCAGCTTAAATTTCTACCCCATAAAAAACATGTTCTTAATCTTAACCACAGCACCTTCCTGTGAGCATGAACCCATTGTAAATAGGACCTTTTGAAGATGTTATTTTTAGTTAAGGAGTAGGTCAACTGAAGCAAGGTGGGCCTTAATCTGAAAAACTGAAGGCTTTATAAAGAGAACCAAAAAGTCACAGAAAGATAAAGAGAGGTTATCACTATGTGACAGAAAAATCAGGACACCCTAAGAAATGCTAACAAGCCAGCACTAGAACACTAAGATATTTGCCCTTTTCATTGTCATTCTCACAGAAGTGTAGAGTGGAGTTTTCTAGAGGCTATGGATATCTCAACAGATTAAATGCAGAAGCAGATATGAAAATCTAGCTTTCATAAAGCTAGATATTAGAGATTTACAAAACTATAAAACAGTCCTACCTTCTCACTTTTTTTTTTTGTTTTGGGAAATATAGTTATTTTTCATAAAATATTTCTATTAATATATAATGAACTCATAATTTTTAATGAATTAGCTACTTGAATTTTTTCTCTTTTCATTTCTAATTTGGTAAATTTTGATAGATATAATCCACATAAACAAAAGCTTTTTGGGAACCCAATAATTTTTCAGACTGTAAATGGGTCCTGAGATCAGAAACTTTGAGAATCACTAGGATGAACAAATTGTGCTATTTTCATATTATGAAATGCTACTAGACAATAAAAAGGGGGCAAACTATTTATATACACAATAACGTGGATGAATCTCAAAAGGGTTATATTTTAGCTAAAGAAGCCAGACCCAAAAGATAGATAGAGTCTATCCCTATGATTTGTGAATATGAAGTTCTAGAACAGGCAAAATTAATCCATGGTGACATAAATATGAATGATGGTGGTCTCTGGAGTGGAGTGCCGGAGGGGATGTTGACTCTACAGGGGCACAAGGGAACTTTCTGGCACGATGGAAGTGTTCCTTAATTGATTTGGATGTGCTTACATGGATGTATTCCTTTGTCAAATCTCATTAAACTGTATCTATAAAATCTGCATTTTATTTTTGTAAATTTTACCTCAATTTTTAAAAACTTGGACTCATTTATTTTGTGAAATGAAAGAAATGGAAAGGTCTGGAGATGATAGTCCTATCCAGAGCATTTTGAAGTTTGAAATGCCTCACAAAAATCTATGTTAAAAAGAAAATATGAAATCAGATTCTTAGTGCTAATGTCTATATTTAATAGACACTACAATTATTGTACAGTCATACAGTTCGAAGCTGGTGTCTTTTGATGGCTTATGTATGCTTTCTTCTTTAAGAAAAGCAGATTTTCTTGGTATATTAACAGGTGAGGATTTTATCCATGGATTTCTCTCCAAAAAGAATCATCTCTCCATTCCTCTGAACTTTTTTCTCTTTAGGCCAACAGAACTTTTCAGGAGTTGTAATGCTCAGTCAGATCAAGGAGCCATGAATGACATGAAGCTGTGGGAGAAAGGAAGCATAAAAATGCCATTTATAAATATACCTGTTCTCGACATTAAAAAATGTCAGCCAGAAATGTGGAAAGCAATAGCTTGTTCATTGCAGATTAAACCTTGTCATAGTAAATCCCGGGGAAGTATTATTTGCAAGTAAGTTTCTTTCATCATAATGACTCTAGTTTTGGTTCAGATGCTTCTTAATCTACCCACAGTCTATCACTAGAGTTTTCTCTCCCACAACTTCCTTTTGCCTATCACCCCCACATGTCAAATGCTTTTCCACTTTCCCCTCACCCCCCTGCTTGAAATTGCCTTCCCCCATCTCCATTTGCTCATATCCTGCCTGTTCTTCTTAGCCCTTCTCAAATACCAGTCATTCCTTTGCAATCTTCCCAGATTTCTCCAGCTATTAGTAATCTATCCTTTCTACAAATTCCTACAGAACTATATTTGTATTTTTCTTAGAGTATTTACTCAATTTAAGAAACATTTGAGTACCTTCAATGTGCAACTCAGTTTTATTTTTTATATTTTACTTTGCTTATTTGTCTTGTATTCTCTGTTAGACTTTGCTTTCCTTGAAGAGCTTATTCTTCTTTGTGCCTTTTTCCCCTTTGTATCCTCCTTCCTCTTTTCCTCTCTTCAGGAATTGGCATAATCCAGACACACAATAGCTATACCATAAATGTTTGATGAGTGAAAGAGTTAGTGAATATAACCATTAGGGCCTGTTCCTCCCAAACAATTTGTGAAAGGTTTGCTTAGAAGAGCCAGGATAAAATAAAGATGGGACCTGCTATGGTGGGTGAAACCAATAGCATTAACTTCATAATAATCTATATCAGCCTCTCTTAAAGTATCTTTTTCCAGAAAGCTTTTCCAAAACCATGTTAATATCCAGTCCCTAAGTTGTTGGCATGTGGCTCAGTGCTCCTGGGTACTTGATGACTGATTGCAGGTTGTTTCAACCTTAGTATCCACAGCTTCTCTGACATGACCTGGGATTGACCTGAGTAGGGGAGATATTGGGTGACAGGAAAGAGGCAAGTGGAAAATTTATAGACTCTTAGCACAAAAAGCTTAGGAATGTCAAATCACTCTTGAAGACAGAGAAAATTGTAAAGTGGTGGAGAATCCATTTGTTATAGCTTAGATACCTTAATGTGGATAACTAATGAGATATTTTAAAAATAGAAAAAAGAAATCATAAGGTCCTGAAAGTAAGATGTATGATTTTGTGAGGAGCAACTCATATCAGCCTAATTTAATTTCCTTTCAAAAAGAGTGAAAATCATGAAGGATGTTGTTAATGTGGGGAAATGTGGGAGGGGTGGGGAGCAGGGCAAATGGGAATTCTATATATATATATTTTAAAGATTTATTTTATTTATTTATTTCCCCCCTCCCCCCACTGTTGGCAGTTGCTATCTACTCTCTGTGTCCATTTTCTATGTGTTTTCTGTGTCTGCTTGTCTTCTCTTTAGGAGGCACTGGGAACTGAACCTGGGACCTCCCATGTGGGAGAGAGGCACTCAATCACTCGAGCCACCTCAGCTCCCTGGTTTGTTGTGTCTCTCATTGCCTTTCCTCTTTGTCTCTTTGTTGTGTCACTGCACCAGCCGGTCACGCCAGCTTGCCTTCTCCAGGAGGCACCGGGAACTGAACCCGGGACTTCCCATGTGGTAGGCGGGAACCTAATTACTTGAGCCACATCTGCTTCCCCTCCCCTATATTTTTTATGTAACATTTATGTAATCTAAGTAGCTTTTTAAAAAAAACTTTAAAAGTATATTTAAAAAAAAACAGTGAAAAACCACATCGATGGTATTAACAGTCTTAGTATAAAATTTGAGCAAAGCCTTTGATCTCATGTAAGAGTAAGTTAGGGATGTTTTTTTACTTATTAACCCTGGGGTCCCCTATGATTCCTGTTCTCTCTTACCATACTTACAAAAACCAATTGTGAAACATTGTTAAATTATGAAAACTCACCTTTTGGAAAGCTTAAGAAACTAAATGCATATTAACTAGTCAACATGAGAAGGTCCCTTGAAACCTAAATTTGTGTATATTTTTCTTTTCAAGATCAGATTGTGTAGAGATTCTCAAGAAATGTGGAGATCAAAACAAATTTCCTGAAGACCACACAGCTGAAAGTATTTGTGAGCTCCTATCACCTACAGATGACCTAGAGAATTGTATACCTTTGGATACATACCTTAGTAGGTCCTTTTTTTTTTTTTTTTTGGCTTTCAAACACTTTTCCCTTCCATCTTTGCCCTTGTTTGTTTTGCATGAGCATCTATCTGTTACGAACACCTAGTTTAATGATACTATCTCAATCACAGAGCCTTATCTTATTTTGCTTGGCCTCTTTAGCCCAACAGAATTGTCATCATAAAATATATAAACAGAAGTGATTATAACTCTTGATTTTCCCTTAGTTCAGTTTCTTGTCTTTACTTTTGAAAAAATAATCTTAGAAAAAGGCACAGAAGGGAGCAGATGTAGCTTAGTGGTTGAGTACTTGCTTCCCTTGTACAAGGTTCTCTTGTATGAGGTTCAATCTCTGGTACCTCCTAAAAAAAAAAAAGGCACAGAATAATTACTATCTAGTTTTTTCATTTTATCCATATGAGGATCTAGTGAAGTCTTGTTAATCAGGCATTCTGAGAGGTGAATCAGGGGCTGACATTCTCATAACCATCTCTGTATCATTTTTATGTCCTTGCCATGATTTGAACAGATAGTAGAATTTCCCCCAGAGAGTCTCCAGCTTTTCAGTCATCAGAATATCAGGGGACCTGAGCCAGAAATTGGCTCAGACTTACCCACCAAACAGGAAGTAAGGAATGATGGACTGGGTTAGTACATTAAAATGGACCACATCTCACTGCTTCACCTTCTCTCTGCCAAATGCTTTTACCAAAAGCTAGAAGACTAAGTTCGTATCTCATTAGGGAATCCTGTAACTGAGCTTCCTGGCAGGTAGGTGACTATATGTGGTAGCACCCAGAGGATAACAAGTCATTAAAATAAGGGAAGTATTTAGGCTGCCACCAGAGGGCATGAGCGCCTTTAGCTGACTGGAAATGCAGACAGGGAATTCAGCGCCTACTATTGTTTTCCTGTGTCAGATAGAAGTAAAAGAAAACCAAGAAGTAAATAGTCCAGGGCTGTTATGGTGGCTCCATTATTATCAGGAATACAGGCTTCTATCTTTCTCCACCATCCTTAGTTCTTGGCTTCTGTCATCAATAACCATGTTCTTTATGATTTTAACATGGCAACTTAAGTTCCAGCAACCATATCCTAGTTCATGATGGTAAAAAGGAAGGGAGAGAGCAACTTCTTAATCTCAC
>PVKH010004378.1:10184-23550 GCA_004027955.1 Chaetophractus vellerosus
CTTCTGTACTCATAAGATGATTGGATGGGATGAGATGAATTTTAAGAGCCCTTATATCTCCCTTAGTCTTAGATTTTGAGTCTGGCCTAAAACCAAATAAGCAAAACTAATATATTCACAATCATAGACTCTCTTAGAGATGTCAAATATATATATGTAGAAGGAATGTAATTCAATGGGAAGAACTTTTTTGTTTTTGTTTTTTGGATTTCAATACTCTTTAAATATGATAATACTTTACATTATGTGAGACTCTTTCTTGGTCATTATTTCACAAGTTAATAAATATACTCATGATATAGGGTCCATCTTACCATAATTAATTATTATCATTTATGGTAAAATGTGCCAAATTATCCCCCTAGATATAAGCAACTATTTGACCACTCTATTCAAAATATACCTTTCATTTTCCATCTACTTATGTTACTTACTACTATATGACTATTTATATATAGTCTATTTATTGTCTGTTTCTTCTTTCTCTACCAAAGTGTAAACATGTAAAGTCCACATTAGAGACTTGTATCTTTTTTTCACATTGTATTTCCTATGCTTGAAATCTTGCCTGGAATATTGTAGGTATTAAATAAATAAACATATGTGTGTATGTTTATGCTAAATTCACAAGTGATCAGACAATCTGAGTGTTTTAATAGCTTGCTAGAATCAGGCCTTACTTTATGCTCATGAGTTCTCCATTTTTTCCCAGCCATGATTAACTCAGATAATTCATATACCTATTTCACTCTTTTAGGTTGGTTAAATTGATCTGTTATTGGCTTTTCAGGGCCAAGTACTTTAGGTAACATTGTAGAGGAGGTGACTCATCCCTGTAACCCAAATCCTTGCCCTGCTAATGAGCTCTGTGAGGTAAACCGAAAAGGATGTCTACCTGGAGATCCCTGCCTTCCATACTCTTGTGTTCAAGGTAAGAGGTAGGTGAGTGTGGGGTGAATATGTATATGTCTGCTGGTGTTTCTTTTTTTTCTTTTCTTTTTTCTTTTCTTTTCTTTTCTTTTCTTTCTTTTCTTTCTTTTTCTTTTTTATTGCTTAATACAAATAGACTTATAGTTCTGGAGGTCAGAAGTTTCACTGGGCTAAAATCATGGTATTAGCAGAACTGTGTTCCTTCTAGAGGGTCTTATGTTTTCCAGTTTCTAGAGCCTGCCCACATCCCTTGTCTTGTGGCCCCTTTCCATCCCAGCATCACATCACTCTGACCTCTGCTTTTGTCATCATATCTCCTTCTCTGACTCTGCTGTCTCTCTCTTTCCCTTATAAAGACTGTTGTGATTATATTGGGCCCACCCAGATAATCCAGGATAATCTCGCTGTCTCAAGATCCTTAATTTAATCACATCTGCACACGTTCCTCTGCTATGTAAGGTAATATATTCACAGATTCTGGGGAGTAGGATGGGGACATTTTAAGGAGCCAATATTCTGGCCACCATAGCCCCCAAGTTTATTTGCTTAGGGTGAGGTTGCCTCTGCAACATTGATAGGGTCATGTTTCAAACCCAAGTGGCAGAGCCTACTTCCTGGTGTTTCTTTGTAGGGATTATGTTTAGAGTGAGGTTACAAAGTTCTTTATTTTCTAGTTATGGTTTTCTGCAATTGACTTCCCTTCCTGGCTGCTAAAATAAATGCCAAACAATGGGTTGGATTACACAATGGGAATTTATTGGCTTATGGTTTTGAGGCTAAGAGAAGTCCCAAATTGAGATATCAGCAAGGTAATACTTTTTCCTTGAAGACTGTGGCATTTTGGGGCTAGCTGCCAGTGATCCTTGGCTTTTTGTTACATGGCATTGCAAATGATCATGTCATCTTTCTCCTCTGGGGGCCATTGATTTTGGCTTCTTCCTGTAGCTTTTTTTTTTTTTCCCATGAAAATTTCACTTTAATTTTATTATAAACACCCACATTATCTCAGATTTTTAAAAACCTGGAAGCTCTTAATTTTTACAACTAAGCCATTGCCTTGGCCAGTACCAGTGATTTATCATTTATATATCCAACATCTATTTCTTAAGTTGCTGTCTTATCAATGAGGACTAGTTGTATTTCAAACTTTTCTGACCATGAACCACAGAAGAAATATATTTTACATTGTAAATCATATACATGTATCTATCACTGAAACAAAAGTTTCACAAAACAATAATCACCCCTAATGTGGGTGGTTCACTTTGATATTTTCTATACTCTTTTACTGTTCCATTTCATTTTTCAAAATACTAATTATGGCCTACAAATTTGATTTCTTGATTCACAAGTGGGTCATGACTCACAATCTGAAAAACACTGGCTTAGATATGCAATACACAGACCCTGCCCTCAAGGAATTTACACACTAGTTGCAAGTCTCATATGTACAGAGTTTGCAGACATCTTATAGTTGGAAAGGCCTTAAAGGTCATTTAGTTCAACCACCTACTCTGTAATTCATTTTACCGAATCCATGACAGAGGATGATATACCTGAAAGCCTTTGCGTGAATATCTCTAAGACAAGATGTTACTTATTACTTGGAGCCTGGTACCAGACCTGGGATTGACCATACAAAGACCTGTTAAACAGTACAAAAACAAATTTGAGATGAATCAAATTCTTAAATGTATGCTCAATTTCTTT
This sequence comes from Chaetophractus vellerosus, assembly GCA_004027955.1. Taxonomy (NCBI): domain Eukaryota; kingdom Metazoa; phylum Chordata; class Mammalia; order Cingulata; family Chlamyphoridae; genus Chaetophractus; species Chaetophractus vellerosus. Next base: position 12,825 of record PVKH010004378.1, read on the forward strand.
TCTTAAAAGACAACTTGGACCTTTATTCCTAATCTCATCCTAGTCTTTTCCAGGGGGAGGGTAAAAAGGGGAAGGTAAATTAGGGAAACAGAGATCTAGAAAGGTTCTGCTCAAGTGACTTGAGGAAGAGATCTTAGCAGCCTTCAAGAATGAGGGCCAAATAAATGATACTCACAAGGAGGGCTAGGAGGCTGTAAATAAAGAAAGGGCCCCAGAGGAGGTCCGAAATGAACTGAGCCCAAAAGAATGATGGGAATTAGATAGGTAGAGAGAAGGTGAAGGGTATGATAAAAAACTCAGAAGAAGAACTAAGCTCAGAACATCTGGGGAACAATAATGAAAGTTTCATAAAAAGTAACAGTAAGAGGTGAAGCCAAAAGGAAAGATTAAGCATAATCCGTGCAGAGCCAGAGAGAATCTGGATTTTATCCTATAGGTAATAAGGTGTTGCTGAAGGTTTCTCATTGTGCACAGAGTGGAATTTCAGAATTATTAATCTTCACATGGACCTGAAAACTGCCTCTTAAAAGACCCAGAGTCCAGACAGCAGGATCCTCAGTTGAGTTTTAGCATAAAGAAAAATGTGTGTACAAATGGATTTCATACATTCAGAATTCTAATAAGCGCAGCCTTGATTACATATAAAAATAGACAAGCTGAGATATACATATTGAGTTTAGATAGCAACAGGACCCAATTTCTTTTTCCTTTCATCCTGTTACTTTTGTTAATGAAGCATGAGCCTTGTCTGTAGGTACCCCTAAGTGGTTGTTTCCACTATGAAAGCTATAAACTTCATTCATAAGCTTGTCTTAATGCTGATATGGGGCCTAATAAATTATTAAAAAAAAAAAACATTTTCCAAAAATTAAATTTTGTATAAATAATAATAACACCCTTTTAATAATAAAGTTGCCTAAAGTTAATATACAAACAGGGACCTCCAAAGGTGTTAACTATCTAGTAATACAAGATACAGTGATGGTGCCTTATGAGCCTTCGCTAGAACTCAGGGCTGTCTTTGGTGAATAAAAGCACTGTATGTGAGTCACCTTGCAATTGTAGCCACCACCTGGAAGCATGTTTAAAAGATGAGAATTATAAAACTAAATCTCTGTAAGAGCCTACATTAGTCTTCTCCCTTCTTCCAGTCTTAGGATCAATAGAGATCAGAATTCTTCAATAAATTCTCATAAGTATAATTTCTTATCATATTTATAAATTTTTAAAAGACTGTCTCCAAAGGCCTCAATAACTTTGAATTTTTAATGCAGTAAACTTCAGAGATATAAGATACAGCCATTGAAACTGAGTTCTTTCCCACAGGAAAACTACTTTGGAGAAAGATTTTTTTTTTTTTTCATTTCTGAGACAATGTTTGTACATATAAGATGTGTATGCGATCTATTACATACATGTTAATTTGTAGACCATTTACCGATGACCAAGATTCAACCCAGTTTTTTGTTACTGCATTTCAACATCTACATGGATGGGCAAGCCACAGGGACATGGAAGCCTCACAGTTCCTATAAAAATTTCAAGCCCAGATCTGAAGTGGAGCTTCAGGATGCATATTTTGGGGCAACTGCTTGGTCTATTTTACCATACGCTCAACTGGGCATTGACTCAAGAGCAGGTGGAAAGGAGAAGGCAGCCCTGGACAAGTGTTGAAAAAAAAAAAAAAAAAGGTGAAGCCCCACCAGCAAGCCCCTCCCATCCGGTCATCACCTCAGTGCTCCTGGGTACAGCAACTCTGTGTTGCACTTAGTTATGGAAATTCAAGTTTTTTTTACACCAAAGTGAAAAGGTTGTTAATCCAGGTTCTAGCCTTGGTTACCATTTACTGAGTGGACCGGGCCAACCAAGAACTGTGCCTTCAAGTTCTTGTCAACAAAACCTCCCACCTGCTGGAACCCAGTCTTCATCCGGCGATGAAGTATGCGTGGCCCCTCCGCACCTCTTACACGCACACCTTCTCACTCCGAACTCCCATCCTGTGCACTCCCGGTCGCAGACGGCTACAAACTTATTCCTCGGCATCCCACCCACCAGGGCTTGGGGGAGAGGGTTGCGCAGGGCCGGCCAGGGCTGGGCTCCAGGCCGAGGTCAGGGTTGCCTCAGACCCGGGAGGCATTCGGGTCTCCTCCCGAACCCCAGGGCCAGCCGCCAACGCACGTGCCAGGTGACCGACCCCCTATAGGTTCCATACCTGCCACCGGAAGTGGGTGAAGAGGGCAGTATCTTCCCATAGCTTTTTCTCTATGTCTGAATTTCATTCCATTTGTAAAGGACTCCAGTAATCTGGGTTAAAGACTACCCTGATTCAGGTGGCCCACACTTTAACTGAAGTAACATCTTCAAGAAAGCCAACTTACAATGAGTCCACACCTACCAGAATGGGGACCAAAAACAAGAACATGTCCAAACTCGTAATTCCATCACAGCAATGCTTGAGGTATTTATATAAACACACACAAAAAGACAAAGATAAATGTAATTTTCAATTCTCATTTATACTGTAAACTAAAAATATCAATCCAAAACTTTACTAATAATGAGTTATAGTTTCTTTTGACTGCAAAAGAAAAGAGAGCCTTGGGCCAGCGTTTTATATTTTCACTTCCATATTGTAATGTTTGAGAAAATGCACTGCGTATTGTTCATGTGTTTTTCTTTCTCTTCCTTTAGCATATGAAGAAATGGTATACTCAATAGGATATATAATTAGATTCATAAATATTAATGTTGTGTTGAAATGCATGTGATTTTAAGACTGAAAATTTTTTATGCCATAGAATTTTTAAATAAAATTTTATTGAAGTATATCATTCATACATGAACATACATAAACTATAAGTGTATAGTAAAATTTGTGAATTTACAAAACCAACATTTATATCATCATACAACGTTCTCATACCTCTCCTCACCACCAACACCCTACATTTTTGTGAAACATTTGTTACAAACTATGCAAGAACATTGTCAAAATATTGCTATTAACTATATCCCATATCTTACATTTGGTGTATTTTCCCCCAACCCACCCAATTATTAACACCCTATATTAGTATTATACATTTGTTATTGTTCAGGAGAAAATATTCTCTTATTTGTCCTGTTATCCACAGTCCATTATCCACCACTGGATTCCCTATGTTACACAGTCCATGCTTTGTACAGTCCATTCAAAGTATACACTCAGTAGCTCTCATCTTCATCACAGAGATGTACAGTCATCAACTCAGTCCATTTTGGAACATTTTCATTACTTCAAAAGGAAAAATCCCATATTCCCTTATACCACCTGTTGTTGTCCCTTAGTATTGAAAAAATATCTTACTACCATTGCTGCAAAATATTACAATATTACTGTTAACCGTCGCCCATAAGTTACATTAGTTGTAATTTTCCCGTGTATCACCATATTGTTAGAACTTTGTAAAACAGCATTCTGTTATTAACCACAATCTTCATATACCACCAAAATCACTATGTTGTACATTCTCTAAATTATTCTCTAGTTTCCTTTCAATTGATATTTACATCCACAGACTACCCCTTTCAGCCACAGTCACATCTATAAATTAGCAGTGTTAGTTATACTCATTATAATGTGTTACTCTCAACTCTTCTTTCTACACTTTTATAATTAACCTTATTAATAATGCTACATACATTAAGCATCAGCTCCCATTGTCAACCCACATTCTATTTCCTAGGAACCTGTACTCTAGGGTTTACCTCTGTGAGTTTGCTCATTGTATTTAGTTCATATTAGTGAAACCATACAGTATTTGTCCTTTTGTGTCTGGCTTATTTCACTCAGCATTAAATCCTCTAGGTTCATCCATGTTGTCATATGTTGGACCATAGAATTTTGGTAGACTTTATCTCTTTATGGTCCCTTTAAAATACAGTTGTGGCAGTCTTTTGCTTCTTTTTATCTATTTCCCAATTGAATATGTTTCTTTATCATGTTAAAATCGACATCTTTAAAAATCCGTGAAGTAAAAAGGAGCAAAAGAGTAAAATATCATTATGCCCCAAAAGATCATCTCTACTATTTGTGTGAAACAATAATGTATCAGCTGTGGAGTCATAATAAACCTTGTTAAAATTGGAAACATTGAGGTGTTTGAAATTTCCAAATAGTTTTTTCTGTCCATTATCTTTATGTAAGAATTTGATCAATATTTTCTTTAGCAAGAAAACAATGCAGAGTTGCTTAAAACAGTGATATCTGTATTCTAAATTCTTTAAATATAGAAATAAACTAAAAATTCTCTTTTGTTAAACTAAGAAGGTCCACCTTGTAATAAGATAGAAAATGGATTTTCCTTAAGCCCACATAAGTATTCAGTTTTTCTTTGAATTTAAGGTATCCCTTAAAAGGTTTATTGAGCAAGATTATTCTAAAAATACTGTCGGTTTCTCCTTTTTAAAAAAATCTTTAATTAGTCCAAAGATTTTTTTAAAAAGCTACATATAGCGTTTCTGAACTATGGCTAACTTAGGGGTTTAGGTCCTTAATTATCCCACAGAACATGGAAGTTTTATTTGAGAAAATATGTTTTTGACCAATGAACCAAAGCAAATTCTCTAATTTGGTGAAAGGTCTATTACATAGTCTTTAATAGCCATACGGTACCTATTGGACTTTGTGAAGTATATCTAACATTATAAAACAAGGTCAGAGAACAGCACCATCTCTCTCAGACAATTTTTGTTTATACAGGTTGCAAATTGGGAGAAGCTTCTGATTTCATTGTCCGTCAAGGGACACTAATCCAGGTGCCATCATCTGCAGGGGAAGTTGGTTGTTATAAAATTTGTTCATGTGGACAAAGTGGACTCTTAGAAAACTGTATGGAGATGCACTGTATAGACTTCCAGAAATCATGTATTGTTGGAGGAAAAAGAAAAAGTGAGTCTTGAAACATATTTCTTGTTTGTTTGTTTTTTTTGTTTTTAATACAAAATTAGTTATCTTAACATTGTAGGAAAAACATTGAGTATTCTTACCAAAGAGTAAGCTCTATAAACCAGATATTCCAGGGCAGTATTTTTTCAAGCTATATACTACAGAGTGCTAATCTAATGGGCTAATAGCCAGTAATAATTAATGAATACTTACTGGACTCTTACCATGTGCCAAGCACCATGCTAAGTCTCAGCCCGTGTTATCTCATTTCATCCTCCCATTTCACCCTCCCAATTGCCTTTTGTAGAGGTACCTTATCATTCCTACCTCACAGATGAGGAAGCTGATGCTTCAAGTTGTCACCCAGCTAGTAAGTGACCAACGTGGGATTCAGCCCTAGGCCTGTTTGACTCCAAAGCCCATGCCCTTTACAGGCAAGGCCACAGGTTTGGCTCTTGCCATCCCTTCCCCAACCATGCTCTCCCTAACCCCATTACCAGAAGTGAAACTCAGATTTTTATATCATAGAGAGTAAACTGGGGGATGGGAACTATTGTGGTTAGGGGCTGGGTAAAAGCACATTAAAAATACCACCCTTTGATTACCTTTTCTAAAAGTCTTGGTGTCTTGCTTTCCCACTGCTTCCTTAACCATTTTTTGCTTATAGCTTTACAATTGTCCTCAAAAATTGTGGAAAAACACTAATGAAGGATGTTGTTAATGTGGGAAAATGTGGGAGGAATAGGGAGCGGGGCATATGGAATCCCCTTTATTTTTTATTTAACACTTATGTAATCTAAGTATCTTAAAAAATATATAGATAGATATAGATATATAGATATATAAAATTGTGGAAAAAATGGCACTTTCTAGAATGTGCTCCAGGGCCCACTGGCTTACTCTGCTACGCTACCATTTATCCCCTTCTCCCCACCCCATTAACCAAAATAGTTCAGTTTTTATATGCTTCTTTGTTTTCCTTTCTGTGTGTGATCTTATTTGAAAGAACGGTGTTCCTGGCTAAAAAGAGTTTGCAAACTTCTGTCCTAGAGCAAATCAGGTATTTGCTTCTTAGTCCATATTTTACTTGGATAAAATGTGGAGGTAGGTAGGAGGTAGGTGTCACAGAAAATATTTGAGGGCAAACAAATTCATTCCTTCCATAAATTGTCACTGACAGAATGCCCATTTTATACGAAAGAACATGCTACTTCCTTGCAAGGCTGAAACTGATGGGAAATTAGAGTTAGGTTTTATGTGATAAAATGGGAGAAAATTTGAGTCACAGAAAGGAGCAGACCAAACGTTTATTCTGTCAGGACACCGGGAGTGTCTTTGACCCAAAGATGGTATCAGGTCAGGTCCTGGAGATGAGCAGAGTTCCAAAAGGAGAAGCAGATCAGGCAGAAGGGGCAGGTCGAAACATTCTCAAAGAATAGGGAGCAGTCTGGTGAGACCAGCACATTAGGGGTTTGGAGGGGTAAGGTGGGAGGTAAATGCAAAAATATAAATATCTCAGATTTAACTCCTTGGTTTGTGTATTCAGAAGTAGTCTTCTAAGAATTTCCATTTTAAAGCTTTTTAAACTATTAAATTGTTTATTTATGCTCTATTTCTGAAGGTGTGATTCAGGTCAACATTTTATTTCTCTTTCTCTCAGGTCATGGAACAACCTTTAATATTGACTGCAATGTCTGTTCTTGTTTTGCTGGCAATTTGGTGTGTTTTACCCGCCTCTGCCTCAGTGAGCACAGTTCAGAAGATGACCGTCGCACCTTCACAGGTAACTCTGGTCACCCAGAGGCTGTCCTCAGTGGGCCATCCTTCCTTTGGACTCATTTTTCCCTAAGTGACAAGACTGACACTACTTCTCAAGAGTGGATTTAACTGCAAATACACATAGTACAATAAATACAGAATCTGAGAGCAAGATACTTTCCCTCTCTGGTTCTCAGTTTCTTCTTCTCTGAATTGAAAGCATTGAACTAAAGGATTTCTTAGGAATCCTTTAGGAATTTAGGAATTTCTTTTTGACTCTGGAATTCCATGAGTCAAAAAGAACAGGGATGGAGCAGATGTGATTTAAATGGTTAAGTGCCCACCTCCTACATGGGAGGTTCTGGGTTCGGTTCCTGGTGCCTCCTGAAAAAAACAAAAAAAGCAAAACAAATGAAAAAAACAACCCAGGGAAGCCAGTGTGGTTCAGTGGTTGCATGCCGGTTTCCCACATACAAGGTCCCGTGTTCAATCCCTGGTTCCCAGTACCTAAAAAAAAAAAAAAAAAAAAAAAAAAAGAATGGATGGTTTTAGTTAAACGGAACTTTTATACCTGGTAAAATAACTCATTTACTCTACCATTTTGGTGTAAAATATCCATGTATTTTCTAAGTTTGTTTCTTTTTTAATGCTTTTCTCGCCACCTTCTTTCTTTACCTACCTTAGCTAGCACTGATTCATTTAGGCTCCCACAAACAATAATATCCCAGAATATACTTTCTTGACTTTACTGAGTTTTATGCTACTGATATTATGCATACAGCTACATATACTAGTGAGTGGAAGGGCTGAGGAAATGGGATGCTTTCCTCTGGAGAAGAAGCTATCGTTGCCAACCTCAACAGCATAGTCTACCAGTACCTGCTTTTGCCCAGGTCTGAAATACCTCTGTTTCTCGATAAAGAGGAGCCAGGTAGCTCTCTTTCATGCTGCAGCAGTGGCAACTTGATTCTTCTTTCCCTGGAGTTAGTATTACACATGGGGTGGGGTGGGGTGAGCAGAAGAAACATTTACCAACCCTGTACCTCCAGAAAAAGGATATCAGAAATAAGAATGAAAGCTAGGTTAATAGGGAAGTAGGAGCAGGACTTATTCCACCCCATCCTCTAACTACCCTAATGAGAGCAGCCTTCACTGCTCCTTTATTATTTTCCTTTAACTGCTCTGCTCTGCCCTGATAAGAACAATGCATTATACTTAGGAGGCTATAGAGAGGTGTGGGTATGAAGATTTACAGGGAAAATGTTTCTTTATATATATATTTATATGTAAATGTTTTTGGAAGGTGACCTTAACAACTAGCAGGACCCTTTTTCTTTGTAGTTGTGTGGTCCCTAGTATCCTGGGATAAGTTAATGACTATTTTGCTACTAGAATCTTAGGGGATTTTACTTGCTACAAAGAATACACTACATTATTGGGATTCAGTGTAGCAGTCCAAATATGACTCAGAGAAGACATTCATAAAAATGCATAAGTTTTTTTCAAAATTACAATAATTTCCCAAGTCACTCTTTCCTTTTTCTCCCTACCGGAGATGACGACAGTGGCAGGTACCTACATGAGGCACTAATAGCCTTCACTCTTTGTCTTGGTTTTGGTTTTACCCTTTAACATTCCAGAAATCCCCCAAGTCAGACTTCAGAAATCTAAATTCTAGATTTTATATACCAGACTGGGAGAAACATTCTTTACTTTTCTTACCTATATAGTCTTGTTTCCCAGGCCCTCACTTAACTGGCCATGACTAGAACAAAGGAAAGCCCTTATGCAGGCAAATGGCTTTTTAGAGGCTTGCTGCCTTTAAAAACCCTGTCAGAAATTGGAGGGAAGTTTTTTTGTGACTTAATTTACAATTCTGTTTTAACATTAGACCTCCACATCATTGCTAATGGTACACCTTAGTAAGGAAGTCTGGGGGGAAGAGGACTATACAAGCCTATTATTGAGGCTGTTTCTTCTCTTCAGGTCTGCCCTGTAACTGTGCAGATCAGTTTGTCCCTGTGTGTGGGCAGAATGGGCGCACTTACCCTAGTGCCTGCATTGCTCGTTGTGTGGGTCTCCAAGACCATCAGTTTGAGTTTGGATCGTGCATCTCAAAGGATCCATGTAATCCTAACCCTTGCCAGAAAAACCAAAGGTAAGTCAAATGGCTCCTTATCTTTTTCAACCAAAGTCCAGCACTTACAAAGCATCTACTTTGTACCAGATAGTGGAAATAAAAAGATGAATAAGAAGTACTCACTGCCCTGAAGAGCTTAGAGTCTAGAGGAAAAGGAACCCATGTAAAGCTGCTTGGTAACATTCTGTGATTGGGAACCCAGAAGTGGAACAGTTAATGCAGCCTGGGGAAAGGTCTGGGAAAGCCTCCGTAGGATGTGATACTCGGTTGAATCTGGAAGGATGAGTACAAATTTATAGGCACGTGTTTGCAGTGGAGGAAATGTGGTATTGGTGAAGACAGAGTAACAGGAGCAAAATTCTTAACTGTGGTGAAATGAGGAGAAAGCATAGTGTATACACGGAGCTATGGCAGTTCTGTAATGCTAGGATGTAAAGTGTGAGGCAAGGAAAGGTAGCAGAAAAACAAGACAAATAGTCATGTTCTTATTAGTAGCTGTTTACCCTCAGTAGCCTGATGGTAATGGGAAAATTTCTTCTACTTACATTCTTCCATTTTAGGAATGGAACATAAGAAATCCTGGAAGTACAACTTCAGTATTATTTGAAATTATTTGTTCCTGGGCTCCTTTCTCTGCACTTTCCTCTCTGAACTCAGAGTACTGTTGATCTGGGCTTAGTAATAGCTTTCTGTACATGGTGGCTATCAGAGCAAGTGCCCTGCTGACTCTCTTAGGTTGCAGCCTTTAGAACTGGAGTTCTCACTGGATGCCTCAGAGCCCTGAGTGGGACACATCCTATTGCCACAGTCCTTTCTTTATGAAGGATTTTGTGGACCTTAAGCAATTACTTCTCCATCCTGAAAACTGATACAGGTGGGAGGGGTTTCTTATTTGTTAAAAGAAAATGGCAAAGAGAATTGGTTGCCCATCTGGCAAAATTTGTACCATGAAAACTAAGCCAAGAAAAATCTATGGAAAGAAGACAGTGCCGTGCATAAAAAACGCTAAAGATATGTGCCAAAGAACAATATAGGTCATATTGGGGGATGGAATTTAGGGCTGGTTTTTGTTTGTTTGTTATTTTTTGTTCATTTGTTTTCCTCTGATTTCTAATATTTTTTATTAAGGGCATGTTGCTTTTATTTTAAAAACAATAAAAAAAAAAACACCTTGTTCCCTACCTTACATCACATACACAAATTAACACAATGAATCACTGACTTAAATATAAGAGCTAAAACTATAAAACTCTTAGAAGTAAACATAGGGATAAATCTTCATGACCTTGAATTTGGCAGTGGATTCTTAGATATGACACCAACGAACAACAAAAGTTTATTTTTAAAAAATAGATGAATTGGATTTTATCAAAATTAAAAACTTCTTTGCATCAAATGACATTATCAAGAAAGTGAAAATATTTGCAAATTCACTATATAATAAGGGTCTAGGATCCAGAATAGATAAAGAACAACTTAGCAGCAAAAAGACAAATAACCTAGTTTAAAAACGGGCAAATGGCTTGAAATGGACATTTCTCCAAAGAAGGTACGCAAATGGACAACAAGCACATGAAAAGATGGTCAACAGTTTTAGCCATTAGGCAAAGGCAAATCAAAATCATGATATAGTACTTCATACTCACTAGGTTGGCTATCATAACAACAACAAAAAAATATATAGGGAAAAAATATTGGTGAGGATATGGAGATATTGGAATTCTTGTACATAGCTGGTGGGAATATAAAATGTCACTGAATTATACACTTTTGAATGGTTAATTTTATGTTATGTGAATTTCAACCCAATTAGAAATAAAAAAGAAATCTCAAAATGGTGAAGGCCTTTCTGGGTACAATGCAAAACAAATACAAAAGAAAAGATTGAGTCCCGGCTAGAT
>PVKH010004379.1:0-23450 GCA_004027955.1 Chaetophractus vellerosus
CATTGTTGTGAAACAATCGTTAACAAATCGTGAAAGAGCATTGTCAAAGTATTGCTACTAACTATAGTCCATAACATCATCCCCTATACATTTTTTAAAGGATTTATTTAGTTATTTATTTACTTTTATCCATTTATGGGTGGTGCTTTGCATAATCCAAGGTTACAAAGCCTATGTCCTATAGAGGTATTATAGATTTTGGTTTTGCATTTAGGTTTATGATATATTTTGAGTTATTTTTGTATAAATTGTGAGGTACGTGTGAAGGTTCATTTTTTGCGTGTAGACTACCAATCATTCCAGTACTTTGTATTGAAATAACTATCCTTTCTCCTCTGAATTGTACTTTTGTCATTTTTCCATATAAATGTTCATCTTTTTCTGTACACTCAATCTGTTACATAGATCTATTCATTTCTCTTTATGCCAAAATCAATTTTTTTGATTACTCACTTTATAATAAGGCTTGAAATCAGGTAGCTTTAGGTCTCCAAATTTGTTATTCTTTTCAAAGTTGATTGCACTACACTATGTCTTTTGTATTTCCATATTAATGCTTTTGAATCGGCTTGCAAATTTCTAAGAAACAAATCTGGGAAATTTTGATTGGAATTTTGTTGTAGCTATAGACCACTTAGATCTTTTTTCCTTTTCATCTAGTAAATTTCTATGATTTTGGTATTAGGATAATGATAGTTTTATAGACTGAATTGAGAAATACTTATTCCTCTGGAAATTTCTGGAAATATTTTGTGTAGCATTGGTATCATTTTTTTCCTTAAGGTGTGACTCACTTAACCAGTGAAAATATGTGGTCCTAGAGGTTTCTTTGAGGGAAGGATTTACCTACAGTTTTCAATAACTTTAGTAGATATAAAGAAAATCAGATCTATTTTTTGTGGTTGGGCTTTGGTAGTTCCTCTTCTTCAAAGAGTTTGTCTATTGCATAAATATTGTCAAATTTATTGTCATAGAGTTGTTCATAATAATTCCTTATTGTCCTTTAAAGATTTCCAGATAATGTAGTAATGGCATCTCTTTCATTTTTAATAATGATAATTTATGTCTTCCTTCTATTTTCCTGGTCAGTTTGGCTTAAGGTTTGTCAAAATTTATTGATTTTCTCCAAGAAAAAGTTTTCTGTTTAATTGTTTTACTTATTTGGTTTTCCACATCATTGACTCCTCCTTTGAACTTTAATATTTCTCTTCATCTGTTTAATTTGCATTTGCTCATTATTTTCTTCTTTTCCAATATGTGCATTTCATGCTATAAATTTCCCCTTGAGCCTACTTTAGCAACAACATCCCAATTTTGGTATGTTGTGTTAAAATTTTCATTCAGTTCAAAATGTTCTCTTAATTTTTCTTTTTCCAAATTTCTTTTTTGCCTATGGGTTATTTATACAGTGTTAGTAGCATTTTCACACATTTGGGGATTTTTTCATTTATGTTTCTGTCACTGATTTTTAAATTTAATTCCATTATAGTCAGAGAATAATTTTTATGAGTAGACTCTTTTAAAATTTATAGATTCATTTTGTGGGCCGGCATATATTTATATTAGTAAATGAGCCGTGTGTAACTTGTAAAGAAATATATTCTGTTGTGTGGAGTTATCTTTGGATGACAATTAGCCCAATTTGGTTGATAATGTTGTTCAGGTCATCAAGAGCTGTATTGATTTGCTATCTACTTTTTTATCCAATTGTTAGGAACAGGGTATTGAAATCTCTGAATATAATTGTAGAATTTTCTATTTCTTTTTATAGCATTAATAGTTTTTGCTTCATGTATAATGAAGATTTGTAATTAGGTCCATAGACACTTAGAATTTCTATTTCCTTTTGATAAATTGTGAGGTATCAAATTTACAATATTATTATAAATATACTATTATCTATATTTCAGAGTTTGCCATAGGATTCACCAATTGTATTCCACATTCTTATATGTTTTTTAAATTTTTAAATGCTAACATATATAAAAACTAATTTTTAAAAAATTGGATTGTTTGTTTTTTAGATGTTGAGTTGAAAGATTTTTTTAATATATTCTGAATATTTAAACCTTATCAAATATCTGGTTTCCAAATATTTTCTACCACTGTGTAGGTTGTCATTTTACTTTTATGATAAACTCTTTTGTTATGTAAAAATTTTTAATTTTGATGAAGTCCCATTTATCTTTTTTCCATAAAATAAAAGGTTTGGTAAGGGATGGTGGTGATGATAACACAATATTGTTAATGTAATTATTATAACAAAAACGTATGCATGAAAGTGGTTAAGTGGAGTAAAATATTTTTAAATTTTATTAAAAGTGTATTTATTGAGGTGTTTTCGAACACATGCATGGGCATCTGAGGACACAATAAAAGCTGACTAAACACTGACATTTCCAGTTGTGTCATTATTCTTGTTCTTCCCTGGCTGTAACATCCATAGGACTGCTAGGAACACAAAGATGGTATTAATCCAGGTGTTTTCTTATACAGACAGATTTCATGCTGTCTGGCTGCCTTTTAAAATATGAAGGACATTTTCACAGTTTACAAGCAGCATTCCTTTTTAAATAATCCACCTTTCCTAACACCTTTCATGTTAAGTTTACACCTGTGGCGTTTTTGGAAACAGTGTTACAAACCTCTGGGAATATAAATGTAATGGAAATCCTGACAGCTTCCTATCTTTAACTAAGAGAATCCTGTCAATGTTAGATGACACCCTCCAGGTAATACTGATGAGGTCAGCTCTGTAGAGCAAACTAATTGCAAAATGTGTTTTGCTGACAAATTATAAACTCGCCTTATACATACTGTACAAATATAATGTAGTTTAGAGCATTGAGTAGATGCAAAACAATCTGTAGAAGTCATTAACTATATTGAATAAGTATAAAATTGCAGTACCTAGCACTTTTTAGACTACTTATATGAAATACCTGTAATATATCATATCTATCACTAAAAGATGCAATCATCTTTCCTTCTGATTATATTTAAAGTTAATATATAAAAAATAAGTAATTTTAAGACTGTAGATGGCAAATATAGTTCATAAGCTTATCAAATAAAAATTATAGTAAGAAAGGAAATAATGTTTGATTAAATCCAATTCCCAGGGATTACAAACAATCTTCTGCAGGTCTATCTGTTTTATATTTTCCTCAAAACTAAAGTTGTTCTTTTGGTCATTTGGTTTGATTTTCTATGAGATGATAAATTTGAATGTTGAAGTTTTTCATAATTCTTTTTCCACTGCTCACCCAGTGATAGGGGTAGAAAATCAGAAAAAGTATACAGCAGATTTGACCAAAAAGTTTAAAATCTAAACCCTGATAACTAATTTACTAACACATGGTATATTGGATTTTTAATAACCATCTAAAATGATATAACATTATTATATGTTTATGCCTTATAAACTCTGACTAGTTCTTTCTTCATAGATTTTAATGAGATAGAACTGTCTTCTTGAAGATATGTAAAGTGGATTTTTGGAAATTCACTCTGTTCCCTTAATGTGATATAGTGACTTTTAACCTTTTGGTTTTGTGAAACTTATTCTAACTTATGTCCTAGTATATTACCTTGTATCTAGGTGAATCAAAAGTTTCACATACAATTATTGTATTTATTATATGCAATGCATTTTTTATTTTCTATTTTATGTAATTCTATTTTTTATTATTCTTATACCAAATAATACTGGTTATTATATATTAAATTAATTTCACAACCTGAGACTATATTTTGGAGAAACACTGATCCACAATATATAGAGAGAGTAATCCTTTCAGAGTTATCTGAAAGATGGAGAAAAAGTTTAAAAATATCTTCTCATTGAAGTAAGTAGAAAATAAGTTATCAATTTATGTCCATGTCTTATACAAATGTAAATAAATCTGCTAAGAAGCTTGTGAGTAAAATTCATTTGTTTTCCCAATTTCAGGTAATTTGGTACAGAAATGAGTTATTTTTCTGTTATTTTTATGTGCATAGAATTTTTTCTATAATTCTTACATCATTATTTTCATATATGAACTTGAATTGTATTTCCATTAATATGGCTAGAATGGCTATTTTGATTAAATCATTCCATTAATAAACTGAAAGTGAAAAATTACTTTAATGTTTTTAAAATCATCAAAGACTAACAAGATAATTAAAAAAAAACCCCACCAATCTAAAATCAAAGTGAATCAAGAGCCACAAAGGTTGAGCAGAGGAATAACACTGCATTTGCTCTAAGTGCATTTGTCCAACTGAAGGAGTTTGTCACCACTAGACTTCCTACAAGAAATGCTAAAGAGAGTTCTGCATATTGAAAGGAAAGGACAGAAGACTATAGAGTGGAGCCACATGAAGAAATAAATATCTCTGGTGAGGGTAAAAACATAGGTAAATATAAATAACAGTTCTATTGAATTTTAGTTGTTAACTCTACTTACTTTATATAGCATCTAAAAGATAAATGAATAAAATAAAATGATAAAGCAGAGGTTTTTGGACTCATAATGTATAAACCTATAATTTGTGATAAGAACTACATAAAGGTGAGGGACAGGAGGGTTTATGAACATAGTTTGTGTATACTTTTGTAGTTAAGTTGGTATAAAATCAAATGATATGGTTAAAGATTTAGAATGCTAAGTTTAAGTCCAATAGTAACATCAAAGAAAGTATTGAAGGACAGGCAGTCTCATAAAGACAGAAATTAGAGTACAGGTTGCCATGGGTGGAGAGCAGGGGGACTAGGGATTTAATGCATAATAGGTGTAGGATTTCAGTTTTGCAGAGATGGGAATGTTTTAGTAATAGAAGGTGGTTAAGGTACCATAACAAAATGAATGTGATTAACCCCATTGAATTACATGATTGGGAGGGGTTGAGAGGCAAATTTTAGATTGTATATATGTTCCTGAAATTTAAAGAAAAAAAGAAATGAAAGAGTAACTACAGAAACAATAACAATTAAATGCAATAGATGATCCTGAATTAGATCTACCAAGGGAGAAGAAAAGGCTCAAATGAACATTATTTGGAAATATGGAAAAAAATGGAAAATAGATTCTAAGCTGTATATTAATGTTAAATTTCATGAACTTGATGCTGCTCTTAAGGTGTTTACATAGATGAATATCCTTGTTCTTCAGAAATGTACATTGCAATGTAAGTGTGCAAGGAACATGTTGTATACCACCTATACTTTAGTATTCAGAAAATGGAGAAATGGATAGCTAGCTAGCTAGTTAGCTAGATATGGTGATATGGCAATGAGGCAAAATGTTAAAAATTGGTGAATCTGGGAATTTGATGGTGGGTAGTGATGTGTTGGAATTCCCTGCATAAGGTTTGTATTGTTTAAGTAATTGCCCTACAACTTTGAAAGATTTTCAAAATGAAAAGTTAAAAAATTATAAGCATTATTACATAAAAGACACCAAACAACAAAAGGTAAAAGAATGAAATCTCAGTAGTTAAAGATATTTATAACATATCATGGGCAAAAAAAAAAAATAGTTTCCAGAATATATTACAGAATTTTCATAAATCAATAAAAAATAGCATAGTGGGAGCTGGATGTAGTTCAATTGGTAGGGCACTGGTTTACCACATGGGAGGCCCCGGGTTCGGTTCCCAGGGCCTCCTTGGGCAGGCAGGCCACCTTGAGAAGGCAAGCCACGGTGGGCAGGGCAAAGCCACCAGGGCTGGGCAAGCCGCCATGGGCAGGGCAAGCCCCCACTAGCAGGGCAAGCTGCCCGCGAGCAGGCAAGGCCGCCTGCTAGGAGGCAAGGCCACTGCGTGATGAGCTGACCCGGCGGGCCTCCGCAATGGGGGGAGACAAGCAGACAGAGAAGAATGCAAAGATGAACACAGCAAGAACAAGCAGAAAGGGAGGGATATATAATAATAACAATAATAAAAAACATAGTAGTAAAAAAGGTAGACAGATGAATTGAATAAGTGCTTCACAAAAGAGGAAATCCAAACGCCAGTGTTTATGAATTGAATCATGTCCTCCTGAAAGACATAGTCAAGTCTTATTCCCTGGTCTCCTGAATGTGATCATATTTGGAAATAGGACATTTTAAGTTGCTGTTAGTTAGGACAAGGAGAAACTTCATTAAGGTGAAGTTTAGATTAAGAATACCCTATATTACTGGTATTCTTATAAGGAGAATGTTCTTGTATCTTGGCTTCTAAACCAAATACCATGCAAATGGGTTGTCTTAAACATTGGGAATTTGTTGGCTGACAGTTTTGAGGCTAGAAGTCCAAAACCAAGGCAATGCTTTCCCCCAAAAGACTATGGTGTTCTGGGGCTGGCTTTTTGGTCACATAGCATTGCACATGGTGGCATGTACTGGCTTTTCTGGGTTCCACTGAATTCTGTCTTCTTCCTGTGGTTTTTACTCTATAGATTTGGATTTGTTCAACTTATAAAGAACTCCACTATTAGGATTAAAACCCACCCTGATTCAGTTGAGCCATACCTCTACTGAAGTAACATCATCAAAAGGTCCTATTTACAATGGCTCACAACCACAGAAAAAGATTAAGAGTAAGAACATGTTTTCTTGAGGTACATAATAAGCCACCACAGGGAAAAAAGTTAAAAGCAGACAGGAAAACAGAGAGAGAAGACAGCACATTTTGCCATAAACCAAAGAACACCGTGGAATGCTGGTAAGCCATCAGCAGAACCCTACACACTTTATAAGCATGGCCTTGCTGACACCTTGATTCAAACTTCTAGTCTCTAGAACTCTGAGACAATTTCTGTTTTCTAAGCCACTCAGTTTGTAGTAACTAAGACACAAGTACACATGATAAGTGATCAAATTCTTCTTTAATCAGTGAAATGTAAACTAAAATCATGAGATACCACTATATAACCATCACATTAGATGAAATTTAAAAGTCTGACAATGACACATGTTGATATATGTTGATATGACAATGGCCTATAAGTGTAATAAAGAACTCTCATCCAGTTGGTGAGAGTGTCCATTACATCCATCCTGAAAAAAGTATAGTATTACTTAATAAAAATGAACTTCATCCCAAGAGAATTGAAAACACATACGCTCACAAAAGCCTATATAAGAATATTCATAGCAGCACTATTCAAAATAGTGAAAAATTGGCAATAACCCCAGTGTTCATCAACTGATTAAGAAAATGTGGTATAACCATACAATTGAATATTATTCAGCCCTAAAAAGGAATGAAATACTTATACATGCATGGATTAGACTTGAAAATACTATGTTAAGTAAAAGATGCTCGACATATAAGTCCATATATAATATGATTTCATTGATATAAAATGTCCAAAATAGGCAGAAGGTATGTTAGCTTTGCCTCAGGGGGAACATGAAGTGTAGACTGAGTGGTAATAGTAAAAGAGTATTGGGTTTCTTTTGAGAGTGATGGAAATTTTCTAAAATTCACTGTGATGGTGTTGGTACAATCTTGTGAATATACTAAATACAATTGATTTGTACACTTTTAAAATGGTCAATTTTATGGTACGTGAATTATATCTTAATAAAAAATGAACTTTAGGAGTCCATAAAGCCCCAAAGTTCATATTTACATGCATTCATCCATAGTCAATTAATTTTATAACAGGGTTTTTTGGTGAGAGATCCATGATGATAAAAGAAGATTCATCCAGATTTTAATGGATTCATAAAACATACACTGATACATTCATACAAATGTTTCCATATAACAACAAAATTTATTTCAGAATATATACACAAAAACAACATGGATGTAGCTCACGAACATAACATTAAGTGAAACAAGCAAGACACCTAGTACATTTCCATTTCTAGAATGTAAAAAAATAGGCACCACTATACTAGAAATTTTAGAGATACATATGTAGATGGTAAAAACTGTAAGGCCTCTGATTATCATAAAGTTCAGGACAGATAGATGTTAGCACATGGAGGGAACAAGGGGTTTTCAAAAGTGTTGAGGCACATAACAGTATTTAGAATGCTGGTAATATTCTATTTTTTGACCTTCAGGAATGTAAAATTGATGATAACTTTATAATTATTTTTCCAAAAATACATATCTACTTTTCTACTCATATATTTATGTATTACACATACAAACACACACATAATTAAAAATAATAAAGGAGGGAAAAAAGAATAAAACTGTAGATTCCATAAATCTTGAATATTTGTTAAAATATAAAAGATATTCCATATTTAATATATGCTGTTATAAGCATAAAAATATAAAGTAATATATTATGCAATGTGATATATTAATATACTATATAATATAAATATGTAATCCCTTGACAAGCAAAATAGTGATATTTTTATGCTTCAACCACCTAAAGTGACATGTATGCCCAATAGGTGCCCAACATGCTAATCAGTTTCATTTTAACTTTGCATTTAATACCATAACTGACAAAGCTTTTTAAAAGAACCCCTTGAAGCATCACAATTATTCAAATTATTCAAATTACCCACTGATGGGGTAATTTTCCCATGAGATATTGATGTAGGGTAATGAGTAGTTTTATCTTAGTAAAATTAAAAAAAAAAACATTTCAACTATCTTGCTTGTCTCATCTCTAAAATTTCTAAGAATATCACACTTTTTGTGTTCAAAATGAAGAAAATGTGAAACCATCATAATATTTTACATATTTCTTATTAACATCTCATTTTTCTTACCAGGCTACCCTCTTCTGGTGGCACAATGCACAATCTGTAAGATATTAGGAAATATGAAGGCTCTCTTGTCTTGCCTGAACCCAAGAAAGGCTTTCTTCCCCATTTCAGCTAATTTTTTATTGGAACTAAAGACTCAATTAAAATTTGTTCACTAGCAGAACATTATATACATTTAAAAATCCACTTCCAACAATTAGTACTTTAAGCAATCTTGGTCAGGGATCTCACAGTTTTCAAATGTATTTTGACATACTTAACTAGGTGGATCCAGATTAATAGAAAAAGATGAAATGATTATTTTATTTTTGTTTTCAACATTAATTATAAATAAAACAAGAGCTACTATTTATGTATAACCTATCATTTTCCTAAGATTTTATGTTTATCATCTCAGTAAATCATCAGTGAATTTTAATTGAAACCTGCAAGTAAGGTATTCATTTTGATAAAAAGAGATTATTCAATTTAACAAAAGTTAAATCATTCTAAGTTATAGAGCTTGTATTCAAAATAAGGGTTTCCATAATACAAATGTAAAATTAGTTTATATTTGGAGTTATATATTTATATACAGCATATAAATTATTTTAATTTAAATGTATGCTATGAAAAGAAAATGATTATTGCTGTAAGTATATAGTTTTAAATAAATTTTAAACATGGCTTACACTAAAATATTTGTTAATAATATTAAGCAGTTAAAAGTATATATTGTGAGCTGAGTATTAATGGTAGGTTTGCTATACCATGGGAATGTTTCTGTTGTACTTAAAATCAATGTACATTGAAAGAAAGGATATGTAATCCATTCACATGAAATATATTAACAGTATTAGTCAGGAACTTCAGTGGAAGACACTGAATATATATATGTATACACACACACACACACACATATACTTTCCCATCAGTTCTCTGGCTGATTACTCTGGGTGATCCCTGAGTGATAGATTGATGAACCATGGAAATTGTGTGTATGGACAGGGAGAATGTAATGAAAAAAGTGAGGGCATGAGGTAAAGGTGATTAATAGCAAAATGGTGGGTAATACAGTCAAAGATTCGTCACACTTTAGGAGACTGAGAAGTTCTGGAGAAAGTTACTAGGTTCAGCAGCTTTGAAAGATAGGGCTTGGAAACTGGGAGTGATTTACATGTAGATGAGAGTAGCAATATTGAAAGAAATAAAGTCTAATCCTGGGATAAAATTTTCAATGAATTAGGAGTTTGGAAGTTTTATGAAAGTTTGCAATTACAAAATAATGATGAAGTCTGATGCCTCAACAGGGCTGTGGTGTTGGAAGGAAGCAATATGGGAAATAGTCTGGAAAAAGGGAAGGTTAACTGGGCCCCATGTAGCTCCTGTTGAATATGGAAAGACTAAGAATTCAGGGACAATTTTACAGAACCACATGGAGCTCCAGCAAGGAAGTGTCCTCAGAGGAAAATGAAGTTCTTTCTAGAGCATGAAGTGATGGGGAACAAATAGAAGAGGTCAAGGATATAGGAAATGTTAAAGATGATAAAGCATAAGTGCCTAAGAGAACAGTAGAAATGTTTGAGAGGTGGGGAATTGGCTCAGATAACTGAACTGTGTATATAGGCTACATTCTGGATGATGGCACAGTACCGGGGATACTTGAGCTTCTGGTGTTGATTACACATCTAAAGAAGCTTCTATAGCGCTATGATATTATTTTCCTCAGTTTTTAGGAAAAGTTGGTTAAACTTTGTGGATGATTGGGAGAGAGTGATGAACTAGAAGCAGACTGAGCAGCATGGACATTGTATCTTGCTGATGATACTGTGGAAATGATGCCCAGGGTTGTTTTAACTAAAAATATTCATGTTCTGTATTCCTATCTTAATTCTTTTTAATAGTGAAAGATTAAAGTAAAAAATAGAGATAAAGTGGGAATAAGTAGGAGAAATGCAGAAAATTAAAAACAAGTCATTCTATAATAATTTAACTATTCAGCTTACTATGTTTTTTAAGCAATCTACTTTGGAGTAGATTTGTATACTTAGCAACTGGTTAAATGCATGGAATATATGAAGTGCTCCATATATGTTTCTGAAGTGATTGGTTCTTACTTCAAATGAGTTATGTTCATCTTATTTTAAAACAAAACACCAAAACAGTCAACATCGAATCAGTTCACTGGGCACTATCAGAAGCACTTTCAAATCTGAACTCATTTAGGTATGACTTTTAGTGTTATTCAAGAATTAAAATTGGGATTATTTTTGTAGAACCCACTTTGTTGTTCTCCAAATTTGGTATGGCCAAAATGACTAGTGAATATATGATATGCCAATATTATTTTGCTTTTTCTATGAGGTTGAAGCAAAATTCAGGAAAATTTTAGGAGGTTTAAGGGAATAAACATAATATATATTATAATCTTTTTCAAACTTATCTTGTATTAGGAGACTTTCTCTGTCATAGAGAGTTTGCACTGAAAGGACATTTAAACACCTTTAAATCTAAGAAGTTCAGATTGTACCAAGACCTAGGGGCTCTTTAGTCATTTGTTACAAAGTGCAGTAGCATTCCCCTGTAGTCTCTTTTGCATGCCCAATTGAATCTAAATGAATTGAAACTCTTGAGCATGCATCTGTTAGGTGTCCAAGAGAGTTCTTAAGAAGGCCCCTGTCATGCATTTTAGCCAAGTTTTCTCAAGCATTCTGCACCCCCAAAGGTCACTATTGAGAAACAAGTAACTATTAATCATTTGATTGCAGATGAGATTAAGAAAGAAAAGATATTGACTTTGAATCAATTCAATTCATTTTTCCCAATATTCCAAATACTGTTCTAAACCCTGGGAATTTTAAAAATAAAAGTCATGTATCAGTATTCAGGAAACCTCTGATCTTGTACAGTGATTTTCAACCAGTATAACACAGTCTAATTGTGTTTCCTGAGTCTTTCCGAGCTATGTGCCATATTTTGATGGATGTATAACATGTATTTTGATCCTAAACTCTATATAACTATTTTATGGCCACATCTGTCTCACTGAATGCTACATTGTTTTCAGAGCAAAGTACAACTTGTTTTGTTCCAAGGTTAAGAGATGAAGCACAAAATTAAATGTATGTCAAAGTATTCTCTGGAACATGCAAGAATTTGGCCTCATGAGAGCAAAAGAGTGCTTATTCAGGACAGTAAACATTTCTCTCTAAAAGCAACATGGTGTAGAATTGCAAACATTTTGTAGTGCAGTAACTCAGGTTCTTTTGTAGACACTTTAAGATATTTGTGGAAATTTTGTTATGTTTTTACTGATTTATGGGTAATATTATTTTCAGGTTTTTTTTATAATATTTTTTTTATTTTTTAGAAGATACTTTGATTACATAAATGTTACACAAAAAATATAGGGATTCCCATATGCCCCACTCCCTGCACCTCCCACACCCTCCCACATAAACATCCTTCATTAGTGTGGCACATTCATTGCAATTAATAAACGCATTCCGGGACATTGCCATTGAGCATGGACCATAGTTCATATTGTAGTTTACACTCTCTCCCACACAATTCTGCAGGCCATGGGAAGCTATATAATGGCATATATCTGTCATTGCAATGCCATTCAGGACGATGCCCAAGTCCCAAAAAAGCTGTGGCATTATACCTGTCTTTCCCTCCCTCCCACCCAGAGTCTCCAGTGACCACTGCCTTCACATCAATGTTGTAATTTCTTCCATTGCTAGAATTACAATATGTCTATAGTAGAATACCAGTAAGTCTACTCTAGTCCATAATTCATTCCCCAGTCATGAAGATTCTGGGATGGTGATGTCCACTCCACCTCTAATTGAGAGGGGGGTTATATCCCATGGGGAAGATGGATGGGACTATCTTGCTTGCAGTTGCAGACTCTCTCTGTTTCTTGGGATGGTCGTTGTCCATCATCATCTCCCAGCCAGTTGTCCTGCATGAGTCCAATGAGCTGTAGAGTAGGTGTTGCAACTCCGCTGAGGTTTTGGGCCCAAGTGGCACATGGAAAGCCCAAAGATTCCAGTCTCTTGGATGTACACCTACAAACTCCAGCACCAAGTATAGGTTTTAATAGAAGGGACAGATGAGCCATGTGTAGGGAAGACATAATTGAGTCCAACTCTGTCACTCTCAGGAGCACAAACTCCAAAGTAGGGCTGATGGGCAAGGCACCAAACTCTGGAGCTATCTGCCCTGACCATAGGACCTGGATGTCTCCAGATCCCTCCCTAGCCTGTCTATTTGGGGTAGTATCCACTTTGGCAGTCTGTGGGATCCTGCTGAAATGTGCATAAGCATTATCTCTGGGATGACCTCCTGACTCACTGTGAAGTCTCTTAGCCATATAAACTCACTTGTTTTTACCCTTTCCCCCATTTATTCAAGGTCTTTTCCCAGTCGCATTGCTAGTTGGTGCTTGGTCCCTTGGTGCCAGGGAGGCTCATGCCTGGGAGTCATGTCCCACATTAAGGGGAAGATAATGCATTTATATGATTAGTTTGGCTTAGAGAGAGGCCACAATTGAGCAAAAAGGAGGCTCTCAGGGGGCAACTTTTAGGCACCCCATAACAATAGGCTAAGTTTTAATTTCAATAGCAAAGGCTCATAAGCATAGGTGTCAATATCAAGGGCCCATCAATGGATCATCCTCCTTCACCAGTCATTGCCCCTGCACTTGGGGGACTGTTGCTGCTCCATTAGAGAATGTGGCAGAGCTCTCCAGGATGGGAAGTTAGCATTCTCTTAGTTATTATGTGAGTCTTCATCCACTATGACAATGCCCCTTGAACATTTGAACATTTTTATATACCTTATATGTATGCCTAGGTGAACTTCCTCCCATGTATCCCCCATCACTGACACCCCACACCAATGATCCTCCCCTGCCCCAAAAGGTTATTTTCAGCCTTTTAATTCTGACAGTATGGTGTTAAATTTCTAGTATAGTATTTTCAAGTAATCTATAAATATAAAAAAGTAATATAGACATGTAAATACAACCTTAAATACAATATAAAAATATATTAGAATTGTGCATAAGATAGTAATCCTGAGCCTTCATAGAAAGATCTAGAAAAGAGGTAATAGTAATTTTATACATGAAAAGAAATAAAAGGACATTTTTTGCAATGGGAGTGAAAACCAATATCAATTCTGCCTGAAAGTAATTTGTAATGTGGGAGTGCTAGAGCTGTGAGATATGAGACTGGTAAGGTAAGCATGAGACCAACAATGGGCAGCCTTGATTATTATGCAAAGGAATTCTACATATTATAAAAACCAGTGAAGGATTTTAAATGAAAAGTGAATAAGAATCATGATGTAATAGTTTAGGATTGGTGGATCCAGGAAGATAAAGATTTCATAGCATAGGTTTCAAAAAAGTTTGTACAGCAAACAGTTATTTGATGCTATATATTAAAAGGATGAAAAGTTTGATGCTCATTTAACAAGGCTTTTCAGAAACTTCCTGAAATGAATAACAAAGGTATTTGCAACTTTTATCTTCTAAGGAATAGCAATGTGATATTAATATTACAGTGGATTTTAAAATTACATTAGTGAAGACAGCTAAATAGTAAAGTGATGTCAGGATGAACAGTAAGCTGTGTGAATAGAGGTGGTTTCAGTGCCCAGTGTCCTTTTTTCCCTCTGGTAGTCAAGGTGGTCATTCTAAAGCCTGAGCTGAAGGGTAGGTCATTAATATCTAAGAAAATGATCAATCCTGCTTATCACCATTATTTGAGGTATCTCTTTCAACTACTAAATTTTGAGCATATGGTTGTCACACATTCCTTAAGGGTCATGTTTTCCTGTCTTTTTGTTTGATGGTCGTTTGTTAGATCCTTTGATGGTATAGCAGCTACACAGCAGCATTTACCACTTTGGATATCATACATTTAAATATTGCAACACAGACAAAAATGTAGAAAATATTATGATCAGAGTTTATAGTCCACTCCTAAACCAGTGGCCAAGAGTGGCCAAATTAAGCCAAGAGAATAGAGCTCATCTGCAATTCAAAGTTCCCATGAAATCAGATATAGTTATGTTAACGAAATTACCTACCTAAAATTTCTTTGTTTCTTTTACCCAGATGTTTTTATTAATATTAAAGACCCTAGAGAGTTCTGCAGCAATATAAGCACAACATTCTTCTTCTGAAACCATGAATGTTTCTCCTGAAACAGGCAATACCATATCTAAAGAGACTTTATTCTTATCACACACAACTTGTATAATTTCATGAACCTTTGGGGAAGGGCATTTTCTAGCACCCCTACTTTTCTCTGACTCAAAGTATATAGGATTTCCCTAAGTACTGAACCTTTTGCAAAGCACACCATGAAGGCACTTGAGGACAGAAGAAAACAGTCCAGGATTCCCCTTAAGAAGTTGGGATTTCAGTTCTCAGAATGAGGCATAGTACTGTAACAACGTGGCTCCTCTCATCAGCATTGGTCTGGTACCAGGAAATAAAATTTGCAATATCAAGTGCAGTGGATAGACCTTAAACAAAAGAGAAACAGTGCATCTCACTCATGAAATCAGTAAAAGGGAGAAAGTAAAAAGTTCAGTTAAAAATTAGCAAAAAAAAAAAAAAAAAAAAAAAAGCTAGTGCAGTGGGCGTGACTCAGTAGTTGTGGGTTTGAACTGATCCCCGGCATCTCCAAAAAAAACAAAACAAAAAGTCTGCTTCCATGAAATTTCCCAGAGTATTGTTTCCATGGAGACAGGAACCTCCTTTACTGAAAATGAAGTGATAGAGAATTTTCGATCTTTTTTTCCCTCTGGACTGTTGTGGTGTATGTTATCTAAAAAGGTACATAACTATTGAGTCAGTTATCCAGATAACCAACTAATTTGTTATAAGGAAATTGTACCAAAGGAAGTCAGGAAACTTCCAAAGGAAAATGTTTATAAATCCAACAGTCTGTTTGGAAGTAGGCTTTAGCTAGTTCAGGAATAAATGACATCCACACACTGATTGGACTCTTACTAAGGAATAACGAAAGGTGCAAAAGGCAATGTTAAGAATGTGGGAAAGATAACAAGTACTAGACTTAAACCAGCAAATGAGGAAAGATGGACATGAAAGTAAAGAAAATAGAAATAACTATTAAAGAGGGATAATCTCTAATCTTGTTCTATATATCCTGGGTAGAAATTTTTTACATTTCAAGTAGCCATCTTGATTCAAAAGTCTTAGGGCAAATTCTTCTCCTTTAGAAAATTATGTTTTGAGAGGTTTAATAAGAATTTTCAGCTATAGTCTCTGGTAGGGACCATATTCTACTGATTTGAAGATGCTATATTCCTCTTTAATAGAGGGGGATGAATCTAAATATCTGAGCCTTTTGCTACTTAGATATTTGTTAAAAGTACCTGGTAGGGTGTTTTCCATCAGTGTTTGAGGACCATCATTCCATATAGTTTTTCCTAGAAGAATAGGTCTCTAGGAATCTGAAGATGCAAAGAAGGTTTAGGAGGCTGTTGAGGAAAGTCTGTCTGCACTTGTTAGTGACAAGAATGGGGATACCACACTAGTCTCCTGAAACATTTGGACATCTTTGCTGGCAAAACATGAAATTTAGAATTTAATAAGATATTGCTAAGCCTCTCAGCTGGTCTGTTATTAACTCATAAGGGGAAAGTTAAAGCAACCTGGAAGGAGTTGATATCATTTTCATTAAAACCAATGATAATTGGCTTGTGATCAATTGGCTTACATAGGAAAAATCTGGATACTCTGCCACTCTGTATTGTCTGCACAGGAGCACTTCAAGTGGGGCTGTATTAGTCAGGATTCTTGAGAGAAACAGGATATGTATAAATAGTATGAGATTTTATAAAATTGTCTCACATGGCCGAGGGGATGCACAAGTCCAAATTCTGCAGGACAGGCTGCAACTTAGGGGCTCCAATGAAAGTACTTGATAACTCCCCCAGGAGACACTGGCTGTCTGAAGTAGAGATGGGAATTATCTCTCTGAATGCTGAAATCACTTCCCCTTTTAAGGCCTTCAACTGTTTGGATGAGGCATTAATCATTGCTAGTGGCAATCTCAGTTGATTGTAGGTGTAAAGAGCTATCAATGCAATCAACTCACTGATGATTAAAGTCCGTGAAATGCCCTTGTATTAAAATTGACTCACTGCTTTCTTGACCAAGCAACTGGACACAATTACCTGGCTGAGTTGACACATTACCTTAACCATCACAGCCCATCCCTTGTCAACTTGGCAGGCATTCACATCACTGTAAACCATACTTAGTCTCTAAATATAAACAACAGCTTTAAATATATTATATATATATATATTATATATATATTATATATATATATAACCATCCTTTGTACAACTGGAAACACACTAAAACTCTCCAGAATAGGGTGCAAGTCCTTGGGTAATATTCATTCTTAAACTTGATATCCTTAAACACTATGGCATGAAACTAATACAACTTATGTCATATGATAAGAAGAAAGCTAAGGGAAGAAAACAAAAATATTCATTTTATGTACATATACAAACATACTCATAACAAAACAAGGAAAGAAATATTCATGACCATTACAGTCCTAATTCCTGTAACTGCTCACACAGTCCAAGTTCATATTTATCACTACCTTCTTCCACTAGCCATTCCAATTTCCCTTTACCCTCAGCAAACATCCAAGCTGGCCATGGTTCTTTGCCTGGTAGGGTAAGCCAAACTTTCATTCCTGAAGATTCTGGGACATTGTTAGTCCTGCCTGGATTGGGTTGTTGCAGTTTTCTATTGGCTTTAGTCACAGGGCATGGCAGTACTAAAAGATGCCCTAGGAGATCTCCTGTATTCCAGGCAAACTCTTCTTTACCTCCATTGTGTAGGTGCAGTCCTATTTCCCCTTGATAGTCAGCATCAATCAGCCCAGCCAGTACAGTAATTCCCTTCATTGCCTGTTGATTCAGAGGCACAATGAGCCCAAAGTAGCCAGGTGGCAGTCAACTTCCAGTTCAATGGAACCATTGTAGTGTTCCCTGGTTGAAGCACTCCTCCTTTTAGAACTAAGACCCATAGACCAGCAAAGCTTAAGTTTGCAAGGACAGGAAGCAAAACTTTTCTGGTGGATCACTAGGGGTAATAGTGAGTGGTGCCATTCCCATTTCTACCCCTTGATTCTCAGACTCCTGAATCCTGGCTATGGGAGTAACAACATCATAGAGTGGATGCTGATTTAGAGAATAGGCAGCCTCTTGTAGAACATTGCCCAGACTTTGCAAGATATTGCCACCTAGTTTGTGCTGTAAATGAGTCTTCAAAAGGCAATTCCACCATTCTTTCTATCCACTTGCTTCAGGATGATGCAAACTTGGCAATACCAGTGAATTCCATGAACATTTACCCATTCCCACACATCATTTGCTGTGAAGTAGGTTCCTTGAACAGAATCAATGCTGTATGCAATACCATGACAGTGGATAAGACATTCAATAAGTCCATGGATGGTAGTTTTGGAAGAAGCATTGCATTCATGGAATGCAAACTCATATCTTGAGTATGTGTCTATTCCATTTAGAACAAATTGCTGCCCCTTCCATGATGGAAGTGGTTCATTGTAATCAACCTGTTACCAGGCACTTTGAAGAATGACCATATTGAGGGCTGAGTGTAGGTCTCTGCTGCTGGCATATTGGGCACTCAGCATTGGCTAGAGCCAAGTCAGCTTTGGTGAGAGGAAGTCCACATTACTGTGCCCATGAATAACCACCATCCCTACCACCATGGATACTTTGTTCATGAGCCTATGGTAATTACCATGAGACCATGGTAAATGACAGGAGTGGTTAGGGAAAGGTACTGAGTGCTAGCCACAGAACAGTAAATTTTATTTATTTGATTATTAAAATCTTCATCTGCTGAAGTCACCCTCTGGGAAACAAATATTTTTATGCTTTTTGCCCATTCAGAAGGGTCTATCCACATACCTCTTCTCCAGACCTCTTTGTCAACAATTTTCCAATCATGTTCCTTTCAAGTCCCTGACCATCCAGTCAAACCATTGGCAACAGCCCATGAATCATAGTACAAATACACCTCTGGCCATTTCTCCTTCCAAACAAAATGAACAACCAGGTGCACTGCTCAAAGTTCTGCCCACTGGAAGGATTTGCCCTCACCACTGTTCCATAGGGACATTCCAGAAAGAGGTAGCAATGCTGAGCTATCCACTTTCAGATGGTACCTGCATATCATGCAGAACCATCTGTAAACCAGACCCAAGTTTTCTTCTCTCAGTCATCTGACTTTAAGGAACTCCCCAGGAGGCTGGGAAAGATTAGGTGATATGGTAGGTGTGGTGACCATGGGCATTCGGACCTCATGTAACTTACTTGTGCCTTCAGGACTTACTCCTTGCAGCCCTATCTCTTATACATCACTTCCACTTTATGATGGAATCCTGCTTTGCACAGTCAACTTTATGGTTTGGTTGGTCAGACAATACTCAGCTCATGATAGGCAACTCAGATCTCATGGTAACTTGATGATCCATGGTTAAGAGTTTAGTCTCTGCTAAGGCCCAGGAGCAGGCCAAAAACTCTTTCTCAAAAGTCAAGTAGCTATCTGCAAAGAATGGCAGGGTCTTGGTCCAAAATCCTAAGGTTCTGCATTGTGATTCTTCTATAGGGGCCTGCCAAATGCTCCAGCTGGCATCTCTATTTGCCACTGACACCTCAAGCACTATTGGATCTGCTGGTTAATATGGCCAAAGTGGCAGAGCAGCTTGCACAGTAGCCTGGGCCTATCACAGAACCTCCTCTTGTTCTGGCCCCACTCAAAACTAGCAGCTTTTCTGGTCTTTCAGTAAATGGGAGCAACATACCCAAATGAGGTATGTGTTGTCTCCAAAATCTGAAGAGAACACGAAAGTGGTATGCCTCATTTTGGTCATAGGAGGGACCAGATGTAACATCTTATCCTTCACTTTAGAGGGGATATCTAGACATGCCCCACACCACTGGACATGTAGAAATTTCACCAAGATGGAAGGTCTCTGTATTTTTATTGGATTTATCTCCCATCCTCTCTCACACAAATGTCTTACCAATAAATCTAGAGTCATTGCTACTTCTTGTTCACTAGGTCCAGTCAGCACAATATCATCGATATAATGGAACAGTGTGATGTCTTGTGATGAGGAAGAGACGATCAATGCCCCTGCAGACAATATTATGACATAGGGCTAGAGAGTAGTTATATCTCTGAGGCAGGAGAGTAAAGGTATACTTCTGGCCTTGCCATCTGAAAGCTAACAGTTTCTGGTGGTCCTTACTAATGGCAATTGAGAAAAAAGGCGTTTACCAGATCATCAGCTGCATACCAGGTACCCGGGGATGTGTTGATTTGCTCAAGCAATGATACTATACTTGGAATAGCAGCTGCAATTGGAGTTACCACCTGGTCAAGTTTATGATAATCTATTGTCATTCTCCAAAATCCATCTATTTTTTGAACAGATGAATTAGTAGAGTTGAGTGGGATATGGTAAGAATCACCACCCTTACATCCTTCAAATCCTTAATGGTGGCACTGATTTCTGCAGTCCCTCCAAGAATCTGGTATTGCTTTTGATTTGCTATTTTCCTAGGTAGGGACAGTTCTAGTGGCCTCCATTTGGCCTTTCCTACCATAATAGCCTGCACTCTGCAAGACAGGGATCCAGTGTGGGGATTCTGCCAGTTATTGAGTACGCCTCTTCTAATTATACATTCTGGAACTAGGGAAGTACCCAAAGAATGGATCTAGGGGCCCACTGTACTCACTGTGAAATGGACCTGAGCTAAAACTCCTTTGATTACCTGACCTCCATAAGCCCCTACTCTCACTGGTGTACCACAGTGATGTTTTGGGTCTCTTGGTATTAAGGTCACTTCTGGCCCAGTGTCTAATAATCCTTGAAATGTTTGATAAATACCTTTTCCCCAATGCATAGTTACCCTGGCAAAAGCCCATAGGTTTCTTTGGGAAAAGCTGGGAAGAATATTAACAGTATAACTTTTTAACAGTGTAACAGGATCCTTCCCCAAGGGGACCTGG
Source organism: Chaetophractus vellerosus (assembly GCA_004027955.1). Taxonomy (NCBI): domain Eukaryota; kingdom Metazoa; phylum Chordata; class Mammalia; order Cingulata; family Chlamyphoridae; genus Chaetophractus; species Chaetophractus vellerosus. The sequence continues at coordinate 20,809 of PVKH010004379.1, forward strand.
CCTTCACCTCATTCAAGGGGCTCTGGGACTGTAAACTATCTCAAGTGTGGGAATTGATTAAGGGGCCGTGATTCTCTATGCCTGTAATTTGAGTTAGGGTTTTGTTCACTCGGCCTAGAACTCTTCTCCCTATACACATCAAGTAGTAATCTAGTAGACTGCTCATCTGTTTTACTTCTAGATACCTCATGATCTATTAGCCAGCACCATAGGTGCTGTGACTCAGACTCTTTTGATTGCTGCTTTGAATCTACCTTTCATTGTGGTAACCACACCCACCTTGTTTTTGGTGATCAAGTGCTGTTACTTGGCTTCTGCCAGCCTGAGATTCGATCATCCACTTAGAGTTTAAGTATTCTAAATCCATGACAGTAGTTCCCACAGTAATATCTGGCCTACAGAGAAGAGCAACCACACAGGTCTTCAGGAAAAGTGAACTTAGTCTCACAAATTTATTCCTCAGAGTCCCGGTAAAAAGTGTGACCTCCGGACATTCCTGTGATATAGGTGGACAGGTCTTAAATGGTGAATCCATTCTAGCATTCCAATCTCTCTAAGCCTTAGGATCCCCTCATCTACAGTATACCAGGTTAAATCGGGCATCTTGAACTCAGGTATTGTAAACCATCTTTGGTCCCTGTTTCAGCCAGCTGCCCAAACTGTTAGTAGAGCCCTTTCTAACTTATTGAGGTACAGCATTGAATCCAGAGTCTCTGCTCAGTGGGCCTAGATCCAACTTTACATTCTTTCTACCATTATCTCATACCCTTAATACCCATTTCCACACAAATTACTCTGATTTCTCTCTATATACATTGGAAAACTCATGCAGTTCCTTTAGAGTAAAGGGTATTTCCTCATGGGTCACAATTTGTACTTCACCTTTGGGGAATTGTGACTTCAGTCAAGTTATAGGTTTGGAAGAGAAGAGGGATGGGGTGGGTGAAGAGAAAATTTAAAAGTGTTTTGCAAGTTATTTACCTCAGGGCATTCCCTTGTAGTTTCACCTGGTGAGACAGGGTTAATCTCTTCAGGTAGAGGTTGGATGGCAGACTCCTCAGGGCAAGGTGGAGGTTGGGTGATGGTTTCTTCAGAGCAGGGAAGGTGAAGACTCCTTGGAGCAGGATGGATGTTGGGTATTACAGGCTTGAGGTTCAGTGGTACCATCTTCAGGGCAGGTCTGGACTCCTTGGGGCAGGCTGGAGATTGGGTAGTGCAAGCTTGAGGTTGGGTGGTACCTGCCTCAGAACAGGGAGGAGGTCTGGATTCCTTGGGCCAGGCTGGAGGTTGGGTGATGTAAGCATGACATTGGGTGCGCTTCACAGGGCAGACCATTACAGATTTATCTGGCAAAGTTTCAGTAGTATTTAGAGTTTCAATATCCTCAATTTTATCAACATCAAGCCATAGGACTCCATCCCAATCTTCAGGGTCCCATTCCTTTCCAATCAATGCCCTCACTTTAACAGCAGACACTCTGCAAGGTTTAGATTTTAGGTTCCATTGAAACTCTGCTACTTGTACAATAAAACTCTGAGTCTGGTTTTCAGAGCTCTCAAGTCTGTGGCTGTGAGAAGCAAGATTTTCTTTCAGAGCACACATAAAAACCTTCACAACATTCACGTGAATGAAAATTTTAAGCCTTCAGCAAATCCCTTTCTTTATTTATTGTATCCAGGGTATTTAAGAACAGCCAGCCAGCATTGTTGTAACTTTTAAGTCCACAAGGCTCTGTTAAGGGTTAAAAACACTCTCACCCAGATCCTTGCCTCTTTTAAGCATCGAAGTAACCATATTCAGTGGTGATATTTTGTGTATCTCTATTGCCAACTCAAGCCACGGACTGACAATAGCCTCTTGATTATTGGAAGAAAGTGATTAGTGCCCTTGAATCTAATCAGAGTAGAGAGCCAACAGCAAAAATCCCAGAACCAATTCAGAAATCCCATTTTTAAGATTCTGTATCTCAAGAACAACTCCTGGTACAAAGCTATATTAGTCAGCATTCTCTAGGGAAATAGAACTGATGGGAGATATCTATAATTAGCATGAGATTTTATATAATTGTCTCAGAAATCCGTGGAGATGCACAAGTACAAATTCTGTAGGGCAGGCTGCAAACCAGGGACTCCTATCTTGACGAGTTCCCCAGGAGATGCTGTCTGTCTGAAGTAGAGATGGGAATTCTCTCTCTGAATTCTGAAATCACTTCCTCTTTTAAGGCCTACAACTGATTGGATGAGACATCACTCTTTGCTGATGGCAATATCCTTAGTTGATTGTAGGAGTAACAAGCCAACTATGCAATCAACTCACTGATGATTAAGGTCCATGAAATGCCCTTGTATTACAATTAGCCCAGTGCTTGCTTGACCAAACAACTGGGCACAATTACCTGGCTGAGTTGACACATTAGCCTATCACAGGGGCCTACTAAAATTTTTACTTGAAATTACCCACCACAGTAAGGACAATTTGCCACTGTACTCAATCAACATCAGTAGGGAAAATCTATACTACAAATGCTGAGGATATCTCTGGTGTATTGGTCACCAGCATAACTCTGGTAAAGTTGTAAAGATGGGTATAAGAGGCTAAATCTCAGAACCCCTTTGAACATTTCCAAATGGAATTTATATAAC
>PVKH010004380.1:0-23469 GCA_004027955.1 Chaetophractus vellerosus
GCTTTTTGCCCTGCCCACGGCAGCTCTGGCCCGCCCATGGCGGCTTGCCATTCTCAAGGCGGTCTGCCCGCTAGGAGAGGTCCCCAGGAACCGAACCCAGGGCCTCCCATGTGGTATGCCGGCGCCCTATCCACTGGGCTATCCAGCCGGCCCCTTAAGTGCTTTGAAAATATTAACCCATTTGTGTTTCTTGTCAGAGCAATAAGTTAGGTACTAATTAAAGTCTTTTGTTTTTTCATGTAAGAAAACTGACGCACAGAGAAGTTAAGTAAATTACATAAGATCACACAGCTAGTAAGTGATAGATCCAGGGTCAGAAACTCAGCAGTCCAACATAAAGCCTATTTTTTAGTTGCCTCATTATACTGCCTTCCTAGTAAATATACATTTATATTTAACAATATTGCTCATTTTTAATACTGTATTACAACTCTTTATGCTGAAACAAATGCAGTGATTTGAGGGTTATTCATTAATTTATTGAGCACCTGCTATGTCCTCAGCCTTTTTTCAGGCACTGTAGATACAGCAATAACCTAAACAAACAACCATCCTTATCTTCACAGAGCATATTTCCTCGTGTAAATATTTTTCTATACTTATATAGAATTGGAGCAAATTATTATATTTTATTGTAATGAATATTGTTTATTATTTTCTTCATGAAGCTTCTGTCCCTGCTATTTTAGGAAAACTTTAATATGGAAAGAATATTTCTTTAATTTTAGGAATTAATTTGTTGATTTATAAATGCCTGATAATACATTCCTAGAAAATATCAATATAAATGGATAGAGAAATGAAGATATTAATGGATGTTATTATTATCAGTTTTTGGCTTCTGCTGCTTAATTTTCAGACAATATTGCTTTCTGGAAAGTTGACACTAGTAATATAATATGAAGGATATTGAAATAATTCAACATTTTCACATTGGCATCGCTCATAGGTGACATGTGCCTAGATTAATGCTAGCTTCCAAATGTTGCTTTACTGAAAAAATATAATGTAAAATAAAGCTCTGGATATTTTGCTAGTAGAAATGGTTTTCACTGAGTATTATATACTTAGTGAATTTTCTCATATCCACTAGATGGTGCTAGCTAACTTTTTAGTTTTGAGATGCAACACAATGTCTCTGGTAAAGCTGAAAAGTATTTTACAGTTCTGCCCATCTATGCTCCTCAGTTTACAGATGAAAAAACAGACTCACACAGCTTTACATCTAACTGCTTACGGAGGTGGGGCTAGAATCCAAGTTTCCTGACTCCTGTTTCAGTAGTCTTGTTTCCACATATGTATAATTCTGAAGGATTTTTGCATTGAAATGAAAAATCTCAAGTGTAACAGCATATTTTGTTCATGTGGATGAAAAACTGCCAGATTTAGCAATCACTGAACAGCTGAAAGAGGTAGAACTTCACCAAATACTTATTTAATGAAAACCGCCAGCCTGTTAAAAGCTTTAGTTTTGCTGTTCCTTACAAGAGGTGTTTGTTTCTGCGGCTTTAAGTTTTTGTTAGATCATTGGCTCATTTCTGTGGGAGGAGTTCTTTGAAATAGATATTTGTAGCAATTAAGGTCAAATGTACATTTTTTTTCCATGGGTAAAGGCCCTTTGAGAGATAAACACATTTGCCTTAAGTTTTATGTTGTAGGATATAGGAAATATTTTAAAAGTTGATCAGGAATGTATTGAAGCAGCAGACTTTAGAATATTTATGCATATTGGTTTTATTTTTTAAGTTATATATTTAAGTCCTTTGAAAGAGGCTCTTGAATATTTATATTTTTGTAGCTATTGATTATTTTCTTTTGTTTTGGATGAGGGAGTGAAACATATCAGATATTTTCTCAGAGTTGTTGACAAACTAATGGTATACCTAGGCAATGTTTGCTATAAGTATGTTGCTCAGTTCTCATCCTTCACTTAACAACAATAAATTTGTTGGATTAAAAGAGGAATAGTGGCAACTAACTCTAACTTCTTCCCATCTAGATCCCCCTTTTGATCCAAATGCTTGACTGGATCAAGTTGCTGTTTCATCAGATGTGTATAGACTTTTCTGAATGTGTATTTTCTCCTTTTCCTCCTTCAAGGTTTAGCTCAAACATCTGCTCTCTGAAGCCTTATTTGATCACCAGAGTTCTAAGGTTTTTAATTTCTTGTTTTTTAAGAATTATTGTTGGTAAACAATAATACTTATTTTATTTATTATTTTAGCACCCACCATGTGAAAGTGATGTGCAAAGTGCTTTAAAATATCTTTAATCTTCCCAAATTCATGTAATCACTATCACTCCACAGATAAAGGAACTAAGGCTCAAAGAAGTTAAGTAACTTGCCTACTTCCACACAGCTAGTTTTGGAACAGGCCTGTTTCATTGAAACTCAGAGCCTATTCATTGTCCGTTATGCCGTACTGCTGATTGATTAATTGTGGTACTGATACTGTTAGCATCGTCATGGAGAAAATGTTATATGCACGACTTCCATGATGATTATAGATTAATATCTTTATTTTTACAAGTGACGGGTTCTTTTTTGCTTTAAATATTTGGAGGACATTCTATTTAGTACGTGAAAATTGGTGTTTTATATTTCTGTTGAATTGACCAGTTTTATCATTTTTAAATGCCTCTTTTCATCTGTAGTAGTGCTTTCTGCCTTAAAGTCTTCTGCATCTGATACAAATGTAACCAAACCTGCTTTCTTTCTTTTTATATTTCTAATATGGAAGTTTTCAGATGTTTTAGACTCAGGAACCTTTACACTTTTAAAAATCATTGAGGACCTCAAAGAGCTTTGTTTATATGGGTTACATCCATCAATATTTACTGTATTCAAAAGTAAACTGAGAAAAAATTTAGCTATTCATTTAGAATATATAATAATAAACCCTTTACATTCATATAAGGATTAAAAGTAATAAATATATTTTCTGAAACAAAATAATTGTAGTGAGAAAAGAGGGACATTGTTGCACATATTTGCAAATCTCTTTAATGTATAGTTTAACAGAAGATATCTGGATTCCCATATTTGCCTCTGTATTCAATTTGCTATAATAGTACATATCATGTTGCCTCTGGAAAACTCCATTATATACTTTTGAGCAAATAAGAGTGAAAGGTAAATAATGTCTCAGAATTATTATGAAAATAGTTTTGACCTCATAGAAGCTTTAAAAGAGTCTTGAGGGGGTCTCTGGATCACATTTTGCGAATCACTGTTTTCGTGTTTAACTTTTTCTCTCTTTTTACTTGTAATATATCTAGTTCTATTTTTGACATATCTCTTTTATGTAACATAAAATTCTATTGTTTTGTTATTGTTTTTCTCCTAGGCTGGCTGATAAACTTTGATATTTATTAGTAGTCTTCAGTCTCTTTATATTAATTGTATTTATTGATATTTTTGAGTCTAAATCTTACTATTTGATTCTGTTCTTCCTAGTTTGTTTGTATTTCTCTTTTTTTTTTGCCTTCTTTTTGTTTGATTGAGGCTTTAAATTATTCCATTTTTCCTTTCTATTGTATTAATAGTGTAGAGTATTTCGTTATTCTTTTAGTGTTTACCATAGACATAGCATCATGCATTCTTGATTTAACAAATCTAAATGTAATTGGTAGTTTCCTCTTTTTTCCAGTATAATACTAGGATCTTAGAAAACTTTAGTTTATTCCTTCCCAAATTAATGTGCTATTATTGTCTTGTTGTGTTTTTTTAATGCCTCAAGACATTTGTGTTTTATACAGTCACTATTATTTGGATTCACCAGTTTTTTACCCTTTTCATTCCTCTTCATTCCTACTTTAATCTATGAGATTCCTTCTGCTCAAATAATATGAGTTAGCATTTCTTTTAGTGCAGGTTTGCTGGTGTTGATTTCGTTCAGATTTTTTGGTTAAGTGTGTTTTCATTTAAAATATAAATACATTTATACACACATATATATATACACATGCATGTGTTTATTTGAGGTAAAGACTTATCACCTGACATGCAGTTTCTTTCAGCATTGTGAATATATTCCATTTTATTCTGGCTTTCTTTATTTCAGTTGATACACCTCAACCTAATTGTTGATTATTGGGAGACAATATTTCCTTTTCCATTTTAAAGACTTTTCTTTTTATCCACGGTTTTCACCAGATTACTCTGATGTTCCTTTTTGTGGTTACCTTAGTGTTCACCCTACATTAATTCATTGTGCCACTTAAATCTGTGGCTTTGTGTCTTTATTCAGTGTTGGAAAATTCTGAGCCATATCTCTATAAGTAGATAGATAGGTAGGTAGATAGATACATAGATAGATAGATAAATTATTTCTAATATAATCTCAACATTTTTGATAATTCTCTTATGCTCCTTTTATATCTCTCTGCATCATTCTGGATATTTTCTTGTGACTCAAATTACATTTCACTAATTATCTCTTCAGCTGTGTCTAATGTTAACTCTATCCATGAAAGTCTTGTTTGCAGTTATTGTGGTCTTTCAGTTTTAGAATTTATTTGGTTCTTTTTTTTAACATTCAATTCAAATTTTATAGTATCTGATATGCAAATTTTGAAATTTAACTTTCATTTTATTCCACATATTCAACCATGTTTTGTTAATAATCACTCTCTGATAACTTCATTATCTATGTTCGTTCAGGGTAGTTTATTACCTTTTGCTTCATTTGATTTTTGATTACAGGGTCTTATCTTCTTGCCTTTCTTGTTTCTTTGTTTGTTGGACAGAGAATATTAAGGAAACACAAACCTTTAGTATCAATTGGAGGCTGAGTTGTTATTTACATCCAGAGATCTTTATTATTTACTGAGGGCTAGGAGCATTTGCAATCTCTGAACAGGTAAAGCCAAATATTACAATTGAGATTATTTAAAGCTGAACTTTAGTCCTTTAGAAGACATTATATAGTTGGGCTGTTTTAATACTTAATATGTAGCACACTGTAGTCCCAACCAAAAATAAGGAGATTGACTAGGGCTTTTCTTCCGTGGAGGGCCATGGAGTCCAAATTTTACCCTCTAGTCCTATAAATATCCTCTCTCATAATTAGTAGAAAACTTGAATGTTGTGCTCATTTTTTTTCTTTAAAGTATTTTAAAAAGTATTTTAATCTTATAGTAGACAGAACCATCCACTAGGTTGAATAATGTTTAATTTCCCATTGACTCCCCTTTGATTCCTCATGTGGCCGCTGAAATCTCATACATTCATCAGCCCAAAGTTTGGAATTCTACCCAGTCTTTAGACTACTGTCTTGTATTTTCTTTGCAATTAATTTTTTTTGCAGTGAGATTTCTTTCCCTCCTCCAAATACCAGCCCATTACCTTTCGGGTTTCTTGTGGCCTTTTCTTTCCCAAATGAAAGCATCCCTCAAATTTTGGTGTTATTTCTAAATCCACGGTTGATATCTAAGCCCCACTAATCATTTCCCTATCATTCCCAGTTCAGGCATCAGGCTGTCAGTTTATATGGTGGCCCTTCAGAGTTGAATTATTGTTGTGATATAATCAGCAGTTTCTAAATACCTCCTGTCCTCACATTACTTTAAAAATAACAGAATAACACTATTTTGCCTTCAGTTTTAAACATTTCAGTAACTTTTTCTTCATGGAGATTTCCAGAGAAGGAACTATAGTTTATTTCCTCCATGTTGAAACATTCATGGATATATTTTCCAATCTTCAGTCTAAAGGAAAAACAGGTAGCATAAAAAGTTAGGAATCCTGATAAAAAGGTTGCAATTATACAGTCTTTTTCTCCAGAGCTTCCACTATAACTGCTTTTTCAAGTCTTTTCTACTTCTTGACCTGCTTATTCATTACATTTTTATCTATTTAATACCTTAAGCAGGTATATTTATTTTTTTTGTCATTTTTTTCTAGTTCTCATTAGCATAATTGTTCCCTAATTACCTAATCCATCATCACTGGGAGAAGAAAGTCTGTCCTACATTTTCTGTTTTTTCCTATCTCCTTCCTTGTCTTACTTCCCTTGAATTAAGTGGAGTTTACCCCCAATTTCCTCCTTTTTTGTCAACTCCTTTGAAAGCTATAGACTTTATTAATTTATTGGTTAACATAGAAATTGTAAATACATAATTTATCTCAAGGTAATTGATATCTTTATCTTTCTTGATTTGTGTTTGTTGTTCAGGGGTTTCTATGTATTTTTATATTTTTTTAATGCTGGCAGTATGACATTGTTATTTTATACACAGTTTGATTATATTTACTCACATTGATTATTTTTTTTGCTGTTAATTTACTCTCACATTTAAGAGATTAGATTGTTTCCCTTCATCCTGATAGAAATCCTTTAGAATTTCCTCCAATAAGAGAACTGATTGATGGAAAACTCTGTCAGATTCTGTGTGTCTGTAAATGTCCTTATTTAACACTCATATTTAAACCATAGTCAAACTCATTTTTTTTCTGTTGAAATTTATTTCTTTTCAATAATTTGCAGGTATCATTCCATTACATTTTTACTTTCACTGTGGCTATTCAGTAATCAGCTCTTGGTTAAAGTTTGAACCTGCAAAATTGTTCTCCCTGTCTTTTAAAAATACTTTCTCTTCATCATTGCTGTTATGCCATTTTCCTTTGATATGTCTAGTTATGTATTTCTTTTTACTTCATTCTGCCTGGGGAATTGTTGCAATTCTTGAATATGTAGATTGCTTTTTTTTTTTTTAGTATCTGTATATGTACAAATGTTTTCCCACCTCATTTTGTTTCTTTCTCAGCAACTCTAGATATATATTAGATCTTCTTACTCTAATCCCTTTATTTCCTATAAGGTTTTTTCAGCTTGATTTGCTGATGAGACTATTCTTTCCTACTCACATGATAAAGCCCCATCAAAAATCAATTGGCCCATGGATGTGTGGGTTTATATCTGGACTTTTAGTTCTGTCCAGTGGTTTGTCTATTTTTATACCACTACCACACAATTTTGATTACTCTTGTTTGTATTGTAATTTTAAATCAGGAAGTGTGAGTCCTCTAATTTTGTTCCTTTTTTAAAAATAGCTTTGGCTCCTGGGGCCTCTTGAAATTCCATTTGAATTTGATGATCAGTTTTTCCATTTCTGAGAAAAAAAATCTGTCTAATTTTGATAGGAATTGCATTGAATCTGTTGGTCACTTTGGGTAATATTGGCATCTTAACAACATTAACTCTTCTAATCCATAAAGGTAGAATGTTTTGCCATTTATTTAAGTCTTCTTTAAATTTTCCAACAGTTTTTTTTTTGTAGTGTGTAAGTCTTTTCAATCCAGGGTCAAATAATATTTCTACAATTTTATTTTTTAGATGCTATTGTAAATTAAATTGTTTTCTTAATCTCTTCTTTGGATTATTCATTGTTAGTATGGAGGAACATAGTTGATTTTCATGTGTTGATATTGTACCCTGCCACTTTGCTGAACTTGTCTATTAGCTGTAATATTTTTCTTGTGGATTTATTTGGATTTGCTATATATAAGATCATGTCATCTGCAAATAGAGATAGTTATACTTCTTCCTTTCCAATTTGGATACCTTTTACTTCTTTTTCTTGCCTGAGTGCTTTGACTAGAACTTCTAGTAACTATATTGAATAGCATGAAATGAAGGAAAAAAATATATGCAGAAAAGGAGTTTGAGAAAATCCAGCACACTTTTCTTGATAAAAACACTCAGAAAACTAGGAATAAAAAGGAGCTTTCTCAACATGATAGGGGTCATTTATGAAAAACCTAGAGCTAGCATCACATTCAGTGGTGAAAGGCTTAATGTTGTTTCTAAATTATTAGTTCTGTTACAGGGTTATTTTATTCCATTTGTTTAAGTAGTTCTGTTGTTTTAATACCTTTATGCAGTATTGTCTGTTTTATTTGTCAACCTTCGGTGAATTTTGAGATTTGTTTCTTCAACCTGGTGAAGCTTGAGAAATTGATCTTCAGTTCATCTGGTTTACAAATTTCCTCATCCTGAAAACTGGCTTTACAGGTCTACTCCCTTCTCTTTGCCTACCATATTTATTTAGATTTTGGACTAAGAATTCTTTACTTTCATAACAGCTCATTTAGAAACATTTTAAAACTGTATTAATTATTTTTTAGTTATTTTCAGAAGTAAGAATAATCAGGCTTTATGATCAGAAATTTCTAGAAATGGAATTTTGTGTTTATTAGAGTACCTTTTAAATTACATAATTAATAAATGCTGTAGTCTAAAAATTGTAATCTAAAATTATAAAATAATAATCCATAATCCTACCATCCAGATATAGTCAATATTGATTGACTTTGCAGAATTTTTCTGTCCATTAAAAAATTACCATTGTAATTTTTTTGCAATTTACTTTTATTCACTTAACAATAAATTTTGTATGTTTTGAACTTATCAAGTAAAAGATATTTGAAAGCAGAAAAGATACTCAGACTGTTTTTCTATTTCCAAGAGCACTCATCATAGTTCTGGGAATAGAACTCCTCTCTGGTGAGTTATATATCATAAGTAAAGCTATAAGTGGAAAAGTTAAGTTTATATATTTGTGGTGAAAATGTGGAAAACATAATTGGTTTCTATGTGTTAATATATAATATAATCTGTGCCCATTATTTCCTGAAATTGGAAAAAAATCACAACCTCTATTAAGAAAATAAAACTGTAATAAACATAGCAAACACCTGAATATAAATCCAGAGATCTCTGAGGAACAAGAAATATAAAATAGTAAACAAAATGTCCTTATATATAAAGAAGGCATTTTATATCAAAAACAAGAGTTAATGAAAATAAGAAATTGTTGGAAATGAACATAGATTTTAATTATTCAGCCAATGATGTCTACTTTTCTTACTTGGTTACTTCACAGAAAATTTGATAATACCTTTGATTATTATGACATACATAAAGAGAAGTGATCTAGGCATATTGTTCATATTCTCCTTAAGGTAACATTTAACATTTTGGTAATGCTTTTGAGGCAGAGCAGCCAGAGCATTATCTCTGCTGTAATAGAACATAAATTTTACATTTTTAAGATCTCAGTGGTATATAAAGTGGGAAATTGTTGAAAATATATTAAAGTATTATAAAATAACCTTATGGGGACAAAAGAATCATCCATATGTGAATTCTATAGACAGTTTACTAAGATGGTACACAGCATTTAAAAACTCACAAGACCATTTTTAAACAATAGAGCAGGAAAAGTACATGAAAATGACTTGGTTTCAAAATTTTAGACTGTATGCATTGGCTTCCTTTTATTAAAGATGATACAATTATCACATTTACACTTTCTTCTACCTCTTCTGCCTGAACTCATTCCAATTTTGTCAGTTACTTTTTGTTTGTTTAGCAATTTATAAAGATATTTGCTTTTAATTAATCTATTTTAGATAATATCTATTAACTCCTCTGTAAAAACAATAGACTAAATTAGAACATTTATACCTTCTGCAGCCTCCTTTTCCCCTTACAGTTTTAGTTTTTTTATTTGAGAAATCGTGAGTTAAATCATGCAGATAATACCGGATTCCCATACATCGCTCCACCACCAAAACCCTACATTGTTGTGACACATTTGTTTCAATGATAAAAGAACAGCATTATAATATTACTGCCATCTATAGTACGTAACTTACATTTGTTTTATTTTCTCCACAAGCCATCCTATTATTAACACCATATAATAGTGTTGTATGTTTGTTATAGTTCATGAGAGAACATTCTCATATTTGTACTGTTAACCACAGCCCATCATTCACCATGGGGTTTTCTGTATTATACTGTCCCCTGCCTTGTATAATCCATCCAAAGTGCACCCTCAGTGACTCTCAGTTTCATCACAGAGTTGTGCTATCATCAGCTCAGTCCATTTCAGAAGGTTTTCATTACTCCAAAAGGAAAAATCCCTTATCTTCTAATACCCCCCACTGCATTATTTGAGCCTTAGCATTGATATAGTTAGTATCTTCTTTGCCAATGCTGTAAAATATTAAAATATTACTGTTAACTGTAGACTATATGTTAGATTATTTGTATTTTCCCCATGTATACCCATATTCTTACCACTTTGCAATAGAAGAACATTCCTGTATTTGTACCATGAACCACAATCATTATCTACCACTGATATCACTATGCTATATAGTCCCTAGATTGTCATCTAGCTTTCTTTCAAGTGATATTACCCTTCCTAGACTACCTCTTTCAATCATGATCATATTTATAAATCAGCAGTGTTGATTATACTCACTATAATATGGTACCATCAACTCTAACCATTTCCCCACATTTACAGGGCCCCTTATTAAATCTTCTATGTATGTTCAGCATCAACTCCCCCTTCTCAATCCACATTCTATCTCCTAGGAACCTCTACTCAATAATTTTACTCTAGGAATTTAGTTCATACTAGTGAGACCATGCAATACTTGTCCTTTTGTGTCTGGCTTATTTCACTCAACATAATGTTCTCAAGGTTCATCCATGTTGTCATGTGCATCCCAAGTTAATTTCTTCTTATAGCCGAATAGTATTCCATCATAGGTATATACCACACTTTGCTTATCCATTCATTGTTTGATGGACACTTGGATTGTTTCCATCTTTTAGGAATTGTGAATAATGCCACTACAAATATTGGTGTGCATATGTCTGTTCACATCCTTGCTTTTATTTCTTCTGAATATAATACTAGTAGCAGGATTGCTGGATCTATGGCAGTTCTGTATTTAGCTTCCTGAGGAACCACCAAACTGTCTTCCACAGATGCTGCACCATTTTACATTCCCACATTAATCCTCATCCACTCCAGCACTTGTTGTTTTCTGTGTGTTTGTTTGTTTTTCCATAATGGCCATTCTGTAAGGCATGAAATGATATCTCATTGTAGTTTTGATCTCCATTTCCCTAAAAGCTAGTGATGTTGAGGACCTTTTCATGTGCTTTTTAACCATTTGTATTTCTTTTTTGGAGAAATGTCTGTTCAAGTCTTTTGCCCATTTTTAAATTGGGTTGCTTGTCTTTTTATCGTTGACTTGTATGCTCACTTTATGTAACATGGAGATCAAATCCTTGTCAGAATGTTTCTGAAGATTTTCTCCCAATGAGTAGGCTGCCTTTTCACCTTCTTAACAAAGTCATTTGAAGCATATAAGTGTTTAATTTTGAGGAGGTCCCATTTATCTATTTTTTTCTTTTGTTGTTCGTGTGTTGGTTGTAAGGTTTACGAAGCCACCACCTCCAATAAGACCTGAAGATATTCCCCTGCATTTACTTCTAGGAGTTTTATGGTTCTAGCTTTTACATTTAGGTCCTTGATCCATTTTCAGTTAATTTTTGTATAAGGTCTGAGATACGGGCCCTCCTTCTTTATTTTAGCTATGGATATCCCATTTTCCTAGCACCATTTGCTGAATAGACTTTTCTGACCCAGCTGGATAAGTTTGATAGCTTTGTTAAAAAAAAAAAAAAAAAAAAAAAAAAGCACTTGACTGTGATGTGAAGGTCTATTTCTGAATTCTCAATTCAGTTCCATTGATCAATATGTCTATCTTTATGCCGGTACCATGCTATTTTTATGACTGTAGCTAAGTAAAATGCTTTAAAGTCAGGAAGTGAGAGTCCTCCAACGTCATTCTTCTATTTAAAGACATTCTTTGGCTGGCTATTTGGGACCTCTTACCCTTCCAAATACATTTGATAATTGGCTTTTCAATTTCTGTTTAAAAAGAGGCTGTTGGAATTTTTATTGGGATTGCATTGAATCTGTAAATAGTTTAGATAGAATTGGTATCGTAATGGTATTTAGTTTTCCAATCCATGAACATGGAATGTCTTTCCATTTATGTAGGTTTTCTTTGGTTTCTTTTAACAATGTTTTGTAGTTTTCTGCATACAGGTCCTTTATGTCCTTAGTTACAATTATTCCTAAATATTTGATTATTTTAGTTGTTATTGTACATGGGACTTTTTTTTCTGACTTCCTCTTCAGATTGTTTTCTAGTAATATATAGAAACTCTACTGATTTTTGCCATTATTCTTGTATCCTGCCACTTTGCTGAATTTGTTTATTAACTCTAGTAGCTTTGTTATTGATTATTTGGGACTTTCTATATGTAGGATCATAACTTCTGCAAATAGTGAAAGTTTTACTTATTCCTTTCCTATTTGGGTGCTTTTTATTTCTTTTTCTTGCCTATTTGCTCTAGCTAGAACTTCTATCACAGTATTGAATAACACTGATGGTGGGCACCCTTATCTTGTTCCTGATCTCAGTGGGAAGGTATTCAGTCTTTCATTGTTGAGTACAATGTCTGCTGTGAGTTTTCCATATATGCACTTTACCATGTTGAGAAAGCTTCCTTTTATTTCTATCTTTTGGAGTATTTTTATCAAGAAAGGGTGCTGTATTTTGTCAAATGCCTTTTCTGCATCAATTGACAGGATCATGTGTTTTTTTCTTCTTCAATTTATTAATGCGGTTTATTACACTAATTGATTTTCTTGTTTTGAACCACTCTTGCATACCTGGGATAAAACCCACTTGTTTGTGGTACATAACTCTTTTAATGTGCTTTTGGACTTGGTTAGTATGTATTTTGGCCAGGACTTTTGCATCTGCATTCATTAGAGAGTTTGGTCTGTAATTTTCTTTTTTCGTATTATCTTTGACTGGCTTTGGTATTAGGATGATGTTGGCATCACAGAATGAGTTTTGTAGCATTCCTTCCTCCAAATTTTTTGGAAGACTTTGAGCAAGATTGGTATCAGATCTTCTTTGAATGATTGGTAGAATTCATCTGTGAAGCCATCTGGCCCTGGGCTTTTCATTTTGGGGAGATTTTAAATGACTATTTCAGTCTCATTACTTGTGATTAGGCTTTTAAAAAAATTTTGTTTTTAGGTCTTCTATTTATTCTAGGTCAGTGTAGGTTATTCATGTGTTCCTAGGAACTTGTCCATTTTGTTTACATTGTATAGTTTGCTGGCATACAGTTGTTCATAGTATCCTGGTATGATCTCTTTTATTTATGCAGGATCAGTGGTAATATACCCCCTCTCATTTATAATTTATTTATTTACAGCTTCTCTCTTTCTTTGACAGTCTAGTTAAGGATTTGTCAATTTTCTTGATCTTTTTGAAGTACCAACTTGTTTTTTTTTTGTTGTTGTTGTTGTTATTGTTGTTGTTTTTGAGGTACTGGGGGCTGGGGATTGAACCCAGAACCCTGTATGTGGGACACAAGCACTCAACCACTGAGCCACATTGGCTTTCCTGAGTTGTTTTATTGTTTGTTTTGTTTGCTGTTTGTTTTTGTTTTTTCAGTAGGCAACAGGAACCAAACCCCAGACCTCCCATTTGGGAGGCTGGCGCTCAACTGCTTGAGCCACATCTGCTCCCAGACAACTTGGTCTTAGGTTTTAAAAGATTTATTTTTATTTATTTCCCCTCCCCATTGTTTTTGTTCTTGCTGTTTGCTCTCTGTGTGTTCTTCTGTGTCTGCTTGTCTTCTCTTTACGCAGCAGCAGGAACTGATCCTGGGACCTTCCAGAGTGGGGAGAGGCGCTCAATCTCTTGTGCCACCTGAGCTTCCTGGTCTACTCTGTCTCTTATTGTCTCTCCTCTGTGTCTCTTTTTGTTATGTCACCTTGCTGCGCCAGCTCTCTGTGCACACCGGCACTCCTGCACGGGCCAGCTCTCCTGCACCAACCAGCTCTCCTGCATGGGCCAGCACTCCGCGTGGGCCAGCTGTCTGCTCAGGCCAGCTTGCTGCTCAGGCCAGCTCGACTTTCACCAGGAGGCCCCAGGAATTGAACCGTGGACCTCCTATATGGTAGATGGGAGCACAATCTCTTGAGCCACATCTGTTTCTGCCAACTTGGTTTTGTTGATTCTCTATTGTTTTTCTGTTGTTCTCAATTGCGTTTATTTCTGCTCTAATCTTTGTTATTTCTTTCTTTCTGTTTGCTCTTCTTTTTCTATTTCTTCCAGGTATGCAGTTAAGTCTTTGGTTTTAGCTGTTTCCTCCTTTTCAATGTAATCATTGGAGTTTATAAATTTCTCTTTCAGCACTGCCTTCACTGTATCCCTAGGTTTTGTTATAATGTGTTCTCATTTTAATTGACGCAAGATATTTATTGATTTCTCTTGAAATTTCTTCTTTGATCCACTGCTTATTTAAGAGTGTGTTGTTTAATCTCCATATGTTTGTGAATTTTCCCTTTTTTGCCTGTTATTTATTTCTAGCTTTATTCCATTATGATCAGAGAAAGTGCTTTGTATAATTCAGTCTTTTTAAATTTATTGGGACCTATCTTGTAACACGAAATATGGTCTATCCTAGTGCAGGAACCATGTATATCCTTTTGTTTTGGGGTGTAATGTTCTATAAATGTCTGTTAGGTATAGTTAATTTATCATAATTTTCAGACTCTCTGTTTCCTTATTTATCCTCTGACCAGATGTTCTATCCAGTGCTGAGAGTGGTATATTGAAATCTCTAACTATTATTGTAGAGATGTCTGTTTCTCCCTTCAGTTTTGCAAGTGTGTCCCTTCTGTATTTTGAGGTGCCTAGGTTAGGTGCATAAATATTATTTCTTCTTGATGAATTGAGCCTTTTATTAATATGTAATGGCCTTCTCCATATCTTATAACAGTTTTGCATTTAAAATCTAATTTGTCCATTATTAGTATTGCTACTTCAGATCTTTTTTGGTTACAAATTGTGTGGAATATCTTTTTCTAGCCTTTCACTTTCAACCTTATTGTGTCCTTACATCTAAGGTGAGTCTTTTATAGACAGCATATAGATGGCTCATATTATTTTTTATCCATTCTTCCAGTCTATGTCTTCTAATTGGCGAGTTCAGTCCATTAACATTCAATGTTATTACTATAAAGGCATTACTTACTTCATCCATTTTGCCCTTTGGCTTTCTGTTGTCATATCGTACTATTGTCTGTATATTTTTACCCTTTAATTTACCCTTCCTAATAATCTCTTCTCATAGTCTCTTGTCCTTGCCTTTTCTTTTCAGGCTATAGCACTCCCTTTAGTATCTCTTATAAATCTAGTCTTTTGGTAAAAATTCTGTTTTTGTTTGTTTGTCACCCTCATTTTTGAAGGACAGTTTTGCAGGATAAATCTTGGGCTGGCAGTTTTTCTCTTTCCATGTTGTAAATACATCATACCACTGCCTTCTTGCCTCCATGGTTTCTGATAAGAGATCAGAACTTAGCATTATTGAGCTGCAGTTGTATGTGATACATTGCTTTTCTCTTGCTGCTTTCAGAATATTCTCTTGATCTGTGACATTTCACATTCTGAATAGTAGGTGACTTGGAGTAGGTCTATTTGGATCTATTCAGTTTGGGGTGCATTGTCCTTCTTGGATATTGGTATTTATATCTTTCATAATGGTTGGGAATTTTTGGGTCGTTATTTTCTCAAATATTTTTCTGCCCCCTTTCTGTTCTTCTGGGACACCTATAATGCCTCTGATTTTGCATTTCATGTTGTGATTCAATTCCCTGAGACCCTGTTACATTTTTCCCCATTATTTTCTCTTTCTGTTCTCCCATCTTTTCAAATTCAGATTTTTCTGTCCTCCGCTTCACTAATTCTGCCCTCCACCAATTCAAATCTGCTATTATATGCCTCTAATATATTTTAAATCTCATGGCATTATGTCTTTCATTCCCATAAAATCTGTTACTTTTCTTTGCAGGCTTTCAAAATGTTCTTTATGCTCATCCAGTGTCTTCTTTATCTCCTTTATTTAGACATATTTTCCTTCAACTCCCTGAATTGATTTAGGGGATTTATGTGAACATCAATGATTAGTTGTCTTAAACCTTACGTCTTGTCAGGATTTTTTATATGATCCTTTGGCTCGGCCATAAATTCCTGTTTCTTAGTATGGCTTAATTTTTTTCACTGATATCTAGGCATCTGATTATGTTGGTAAATTTACTTGACTGTCAATATCTCTCTTTTGCTTAGAAGTTGTGTTTCACAGCTTCTCTTTGATTTTTGGTTCAACTTATTCTAAATCTTTATGATTGCCCAGCTTAAGTTATTAAAACATGGCCATGGACCCACTAATGGGGCACAGGCCATATCTGAGAGACTCCAAAAGGCTTTTTTACTTATTGCAGTTTCCCGGCCTGCCAGTGGCTGATGCTCTTTGGCGAATGTTTCCTGGGAGGTGTATCTTTAAACCTCTACTCACTGGTAATTCTGGTCTGGTAAGAACCCATATCAAGATGTGCTCCACTGGCCAAAGTCACAGAAGAGAAACTACTCTCTGCCTTCTGCCACACCCTCCCCCCACCCAGAGAGGAAGACATCTGTTCCCCCTCTCAGTTGGCTGCAGTGAGCCAAGGATCTTACCCAGGCTTTTCACCTTGAGGTTTTCACTTTTCCTCTGTCTCTCTGTCCTTATACCTCCTGGATCATGCGCACCACTCTTCTGGTCTGCAGACCCCCAAAGCAGCTCCCTCAGACAGCCTTTTGCCTTTCCTCCATTGTTTTTGTAAGAGAGTTGAGCTTTGCCACCCTACTCCAATACCATGTTCCTGGAAGTCCTTAAAATTTTTATTCATATCATGATTTATGACATTTCCTACCCCATTCATATATCCTATAACCACATTAGATTTGCATGAAAATGGCTCAGCAACAGTTCTTTTTACAGCTGCTTTCCTCTCTTGCTTGCCTGGATTTCATAGCTTTTTTAAGTCTTCTTTTTCAAAGATGGGCTAATGGATGCTCTGTCCCCTGAATTCCTTCACATTTAAGAATGGCTATCAGTTGCCATATCACTTTAATTAGAGGGTACCTTTGCATTCTATTTTTAGGTCACAGTTTCAAAGTACGAAGTTTCTTTTTCTTTTTCTTCATACTTTGTAGACTTTGCTCCATTGTATATATGGTATTGCATGTTGCTGTGGCAAACCTTGAAGCTTACTTGATTTTTCTCTCCTAATAACTGTTTTCTGTCTAGATACTTGAATAGTATTTTCTTTGTTCTTAATTGGAAACTACAAATAAATATCTTATTGTCAATAAATCCACATAAATTTTTCTGGGAACCTAATCTTTTTTCAAACCAAAGGTTAAGTTACTCTTTCATTTCTGGAAAATAGATTTTTTAATATATTCAATAACTTTGGTTTGTGTCTATGTAATTGAAAACTTTTTTTTCAGGGTATATTTTTTAGTCATGCATATTTTGGCTGTCTTTGTCTATATTTCATGTGGATTATTAATTCTTCATTGATTTAATCTGTCTTTTTTTCCTTCTTTTTCTGCTTCTTCACACTTTAACTTCAGTGTGATTATCTCTTTGAGGGATATTCTGTCTTAAGCTCTTTGTTCTGTACAGTGTTGTTTATAAATTATTTATTACTTCTCTTATGGTGTTATTTTGATCCATTTGTTTACATAGTTCCGTTGCTTTAATATCTTTGAGTTCTTGTTATATTAAGTTTAAAACATTCTTTAATAGCCAGCAGCATTCTCAACATGTTTTCTTCTTTCTTATGTTTCCTTCAGAATAGAATCCTTACTGTATTAGTTATATGTGGTTGTAAAGCATGTTATTCTAAATCTTAGCAGTTTAAAACAACATTTATTACTTCTCATTGTCTGTGGGTCAGAAATCTACGAGTCACTTAGTTGGGTGATTCTGACTCAGCGTCTCCCATGAGGTTTCAGTCAAGCTGTCAGCCAGAACTACCATCATCTCAAGACCCAATGATGCTGATGGGTATGCTTCCATCTTCACTCACATGGTTATTGGCAGGCTTCAGTCCATACAATTTTAGATTCCTTCCTTTTTTCTCATTAGGTTGATTTTTAAATTATAAATTCAAAATTTGCTTTTCTGAAACTCACCTCTTCCCCTCATCTTATATTTAGGCCTGTGTTTTAGAGTGTCAAACCAAGTCTCTTTTTTGTACCTATCACTGAATTTCTTCTAAATCTTTCATATTAAATCCAAATATTCCTTCTTGCCTATATACATTTCTTCCACTTTACTGTAACCAACCTTTATAATTGATAACAGCATCAGATTTTCTCAAGCTTTTTCCTACTTGGTGGTAAAGATTAAATACAGAATAAAAGTTTTCTTCATACTTGGTCTGACCTTTTTTCAATTATGTATTACTTAAAAATATTATACCGGGGATACATTTTCATTTAAATATTCAAGCAATAGAGAAATATATAATATAAACAGTGAAGCATTATCTACCTGCTTATACCTTCTTTCTCTTGTTTTGCTGGAGTACCCACTATTAACCATTGCTTATGAATCATTCCAATCCTTGTCCTATGTAATCCAAAGATAGAGATGTAGATGTAGATTTAGGTATGTATATCCAGTAGCTAAAAGCCTATGTGTGCAACTTAGTCTTTATATAAATAATATATCATGGACATCCTTCCATGTAAATACATCATATTGAAGATTATGCATATTCATTTTATGGATACTCCATAAATTATTTAACTCCTGCCTTACTTCTGGATATTTGACTTATCCCCATGTCTCTGATTTTGGGGCAAGAACAGCTCAATATACTAGCCTAGAGTTGTATGGATTGCTTGAGGTAGAAAGTCTAGTTTAGATATTCCTCAATAGTCAGAGCCTTGAAAGCATAGTTATTCTTTGAGATGGGCAACAACAGATTGTTGAATAGGCCAATCTTCCCTTCTCTGTATATCGATTAAAAATCATAGTGTCTTTTAAATTTTGAAATCAACCAATGAGCTTTATTTAATTCTTCTTAACCTAACATGTTGCATGCAGATAGTTGTTCCTAAAATAAACAACCCAATAATGGAAGCATGTCTAGCATGTGGAAGGAACAGCAAGAATGTCAGCATGTTAGAGTAGATTGAGGGATGGGGATGGTAGTAGAGGATGAGTTCAGAGAGGTAACGAGAGACACATCACATAGGACCTTGTAAGCCATTTTATAAACTTTGGAGGACTTTCTCTCCATTATAAAAAGCCTGAAAAGTAGTCTAAACTAATTTTCTCCACTTCCAATGCAGTGTGGCTTCCATTTTTATCACACCTTTTGCCACTAGCGAAATCAATTACTTCATTCTTACCATGGCAGTGGCCTTTTTTTTACTCTTTTGCCAACTTTGCCTGATACTGTTGGCCATATAAAATTTAATTTGAATAAAAAATGCTTGATATTGTAAAGTGTATATTTTATTCTTACTGACCATTCTCCATCTCAGAATTTTGACTGACTTTTTTCTTGTGACATAATTCTTTTCCAGTTCTTTTCCTGCTTTATCTGCTGATTCTGCTCAGACTCCTCTGTAAATCCTTTGTCTTTCTTTGATGTATAACCTAGGATTTCATTCTTGGTTCTTTTCTCAGGTGTTCCATGGGAAGTTTCACAAATGCATTACCTATTTTTAAATTAATAGAAAGTCTATTTCAGATTAGCTCTGAAAAACAAGAGCAATGTCCATAGTTTCTAAAAATATTGACCCTATGAAAATAGATTGCTAAAGACATTTCAATATTTAATAAAGAACCTTTTATTTTACACAATGATTAATATATATTAATTAACATTTTCTGCTGCTTGGAATGCCCTTTATCTGCTTCAGTGTGTTAACTGATGTTCTTTAGATATAAGACATATTTAGACTTCTAAGATTTTCTATTACAGCAAACTTTAAGTAACATTATAGCCAATGTACATTTATTATTATGGGTAATATGCTATTTCTAATCCATTGAAATTGATAATATATAATTGATCTGTTGTTACTTTTACTTAGTGTGCAGGACAATTTATTCCCTGATAACACCAGATGACAATTTTCTCCAATTCATAATTTCTGTTTTACCTTATAGGAAAATACCAGTACACTGATCCTAGAGAAAAATTTTACTAAATATGATTACTGGCTGATTTGGATATCAGTCTCCCTTTCTTCAACAAGTCTGCAGTGTATTTGCTCTCTTATCTTTGATAGTGTATAATTTATTTCTCGTTATAACCTAATTTATTTTTACTTTTTTAATGAGAAATAATCATCCATAAAATTAAGTTGATTTATTTAACTCAAACTATTAGACATACTGTAATTTTGAAATATAATTTTCTTAGTATATATGAAATATTTTTACAGAACATTCATAATTCTAAATATAACATTATTTGGATTTTACAAATATGATGCAGAATTAAATTTTTCTGTGAGGTCTTGATAATGTTATTGATTTTTCCTTTTATTTCTCCATTTATGGTACAAGCACACTGTCTTACCTTTTTTCCCTGTAAATCACGGTGTATACTCAAAAGAACACACTTCAGATAAATGCTTTAAATTCCTCCAGGGTGAATTTATCACAAATTCCAGTTGTTGATTTTTATACAAACTATTGTATGTTTTGAATATTGTCTAATTCAATTTATCATCAAATAAATTTTTGGTAAATTAACCCATTTCTACTTTAACACTCAATTTAAAAAAATATATTTGTGAGGGTTTGACTATAAAATCAGAGTAAATCAGACCTTCTACCTTTTGTGCTAAATACCTTAAACTTTATTTCCACTTTCTAGTCTATAATTCCTATTTCATATGATAGGATAGTACTACAGAGAACATATAGTCCAATATCCAAACAAAAGAACATTTTCTAGATTTTTAATATTTTCCATAACCCTTTTACAGACTTCTTCAGCAACTCTTTCCAATGTTAATTCCTATTGGCTTTTTAAAAAACCTTCTCAGTTTCTTTCTTATGACGATTGGGATTGGACTATGGTTTCTAAACCTCCTCTAATATTTTGAAGGTAGTATCATACTGATTATAAAATTTAAATGGGCAAAAATGAGGCCTCTTATGAGTCTTGAAATACCTGTAAAATATGCTAATATTTAATTGGTTCTCATATGGTTATGTCTACTTCATTTGGGAATCTAAAGTAGATATTTCAATGATAAAAAAATGACATGCTAGTTGCAGCCTTAACCAAAAATTCTAAATTCAGAGAACCTGAAACTGATTGAATGCTGTTTTTTAAAAATTCCTTCTGCTCTCCTTGTTCTATTATCATTCGAAAACAAAAAAAAATCAGTATCCAATGTATGCCTTTTAGTATTCTGTTGACTTTTCCTTTGATGTATTATTTATTATGTTATTCAAAAATATATCCTTCCAAATGCAAGTTTGAATAAAACACAGTTTACAAGACGTTTCACCAGCAATTTGAGCTACACTTTCATTGTAAGTAGAAATATTGGAAAATGTAGAGGTGTAGTCATTTAGAAAAAAAAATAATTGCAACTCTCCTTTAGAGTCTGGAAGAATGTATGTTACAAGTGATTTTGGAAAATTTTTCTTCCAGGTGGTTTAGAATCTTTGAAAAATCTGCAGCAACTAGTTGTGGACCACAATCAGTTAATCAGTACAAAAGGTCTTTGTGATACTCCTACCATAATATACCTGGATTGTTCATATAATCATCTTACAGAAGTTGAGGGCATTGAAAATTGTGGATTGCTTCAAATTTTGAAGTTACAGGGAAATTATATTAGTGAGGTAATTGTTTCAGATTATTTTATTTCTGTAATTAATACATTTTTTCTTTTCATAGAAATATCAACTGCAAATTTTAAAAGTAATTCAAATAATTTTTCTTTGTTCTTTCATGCTTAGCTGCATTTATTTCCTATTTACTTTGAACTATTGCATACTTAAACAGTTACAATATTTTAAGAATCTAAATTATAATTAGTTTTTTCTAGTACTAAAATATAATAAATGATGATGTTTCAGTTATATTTTTGTGTATAAGTAGGACTATATCTATCAAGAAATCTAATTATAATTTGTTATGAAATATCTTTTATAAAAAACAAATTAAAAATTATGAAGTTAATTGTTAGGAATTTTATACTAAAATTATTATATTAAACTTTGACTTATGCAGTTTACCAGGTAGATTTTATATTTTAAAATTTGGTTAAATGATGAAATATTGCTTAATATAAACTAATGAATCAAATTTAAATATAGCTTCCATCCTTGGAAAATCACGTCCTATTAAGAGAATTACATTTGGATGATAACAGTATTTCAACTGTGGAAGCCTTTTCTTCATACTGGTTGCCTTTATTACAAAATCTTACTATCTCTCAAAACAGGTAATAATATACTTTGCTTAAACTATAAGTACAGTGAATGATTACTTAAAATAATTGTGTGATGGTCTTAAACAACCAGAAATGCTGTGAAGCTTTTCTAATAATTTGATGGACGCACACCACAATAAATTAATACATAAATGATTAAAAAAAACTTTTTATAAAATTTTAAAAATGTAAATAGTGTATTGATATGCCCTAAAATATTTGTAGAACTTTGTTAATTTATCCTCATTTTATTTCTTTTCAAAGATGCACTTGTGGAAATCTCTCAGGACAGGTTTGTTTATATTTGTAAAGAGTATAGTCCTTGGGAAATTCAGGAGGTAGTTAATTTAATTCAGAAGGATGTCTCATTCTCTCAAATGGTACTTATTAAGTCCTGGAAGAGCAATTTTTAAGCTGCTCTCAACTTGCATGTCTTTTTGTAACTGTTAAGATTGATTTAAATTTGATTTCCCAAAGGATATAAAGTAACACTTAAAAAAATACCTTGACATTAAATCAAAATGGGTACCTGCCACAGAAGATTCATTTGAGACCACCAAACATCTGGATCTTTGTATAGAAAAACTGTCTAAAACCAAAACAGGAGCATAATATGTGTACTTCTCCCTCTTCTTAATATTTCATTGAGACCTATTCATTCTAATAAGATTAATTTGTTCATCAAAGGCACATGGAGTAGGGGAAAGGAACCATTTTTAACAAGAAATTACTTCTTTGAATTTTATAATTCTTGCAAAACAAGTTAACAAGGACAACCCAATTTTTACAATTTTTTCCACAAAATGTATAAAATTGTCTCTCAATCTTTGCCACAATAGTGTTTATCTTTGTGCACATATGTCTCAAATGATTTAACTTCCATCTATTAAAATATGACAAATGGAAAGCTGAATTGGTATTCAAAATTCCCTCAAATTGTTTTAATCACACCTAAATTATGAAAGTTCATTTTTTCTTTTAAACAGGACATTTATTCCTAGAGCCAGCTCCATCAAGTAGCAATGTTTAAGTAATTTGGGCCATTTGCAGAATATTCCCATGCAAGAAATACAGTTTAAAAGTGAAATATTCAGCTATGTTTTGGATATATGCATCATATCACTCAGTAATTGACATATCTAGTATATTTTATAAAAGTGGGTCTCAAGACACATTAATGCATATAACAATCCTTAAAGAGTTTAGGAAATCTTTAAATCAATAACATTGTTTGCCAAATAATGCCTTTAATTTCTTTG